>PVIR01006659.1:6027-65023 GCA_004026965.1 Petromus typicus | reverse complement strand
TCGATTCCCCGGTAACCACATAACAATACTGGGTGTGGAGACTCACGCCCAGCAGCAACCAGTACCACATACCACAGTGCCGGGCGTGGTGGCTCACGCCTGTAATCCCAGCACTTGGGAGGCAGAGGCAGGAGGATTGTGATGTGAGTTGGAGGCTGAGCTCAGGGCCAGCCTGAACCACAAAGCGAGACCCTGTCTCCAAAAACCTAAAAAAAAAAAAGTAATGTAGTGGATAATGGTAGACTCTAATAATCAGATTTCCTAATGTTTTGTGTTCAGATTCTGGCTCCATCATGAACTATTTTTCTCTCTTGTAAAATAACCTGTATCACAAAGCGTTATGATTACTGAAGGAACTGATTCATATAAAGTACTTTGCATGGTACCTTGCATTTAGCAAAGGCATTTTACAAAAGGAAATGAGCAGCAGCAATAATTGTTTCATGGAACAAGCTGGGAAAAGCTTTAGTTTAGCAATTTTCACTTGACATATAAGCTTCATTTTTCACTTCTGTCTTGCACAGGTATGACCATTTTTTTTTTATTAGGATCTAGTATTATGCTGAGCATGCAGTAAGGAAGTAGCCTATGTGTGTTAATGATAATACATGATATGGCTTGGTTGTATCTAAATGTTGGGAGAAGGTACTCAGTGCCACTTCACAGGGGTCCTGGATTGAACTAGAACCAAGAAAAGGACAAATCCTTGGATGGAGTGAAGCAGCCCAAGGAGTGGAAGAAATGGAAGGCTGAAGGATAGAACGGAAAAGAATGGAAGGCCAGAAGTAGTGGAGGTCACTCTACAGACACTCGATTTACCTATGAGAAATGAGAATAACTAGATCTCACTTCCCTAAGCTCTACTCTTCCAAAGCCCCCAGGAACTTTTACTTTGGGGCTGTCCAGGGCACTGAGGAGTTTCAGATCAGCGAGAGCTGGCGCCTCGGATCTCTTGGGAGTCTCAGGACTCTGTGGTCACCATGGAGATAGGCTGCCTCTGGCCTCAGAAACTCCCCCAGCTCTGCAGGCCCCTGACCCACACTTTAGCCTCCCTCAGGCACAGGGCAGACCCAGGAGAGCGAGAAGTGAGAGACGGAGAGAGAGAGAGTGAAAGCCAGGAACCTTGAGCTGGCCAGAACAGGGGGTGGAGGAGAAGGAAGGTGGCCTTATAGGGAGGAAACAGAGCTTGGAAGTGTCTGTCTGTGACCACAGGGCACCCAGGAATCAGCGAGCACAGAAGGTCACTGCAAAAGGCTGGAGAAGCCCCTTGTTCCTCTCCAGGCCCTCCCTCCTGCATCGCCAGGACAGAGATCCCAGTGGGGAGACAGGGAGGGTTAGCTAATTGCTGGGTGTTGGGAAGTGTTGCAGGAACTTGGAGGAAGATCTTGTCTTGAGGGAGGGTGTCTGGTGTAATCTAGAGGCTCTTGTGGCCTCACCTGAGGCAGACAAGATAATTGCCACCCCACACAGGTGCTTTGGTTTGAGGTCACTAGGGGCTACTCAGTTTGGGAAACCTGGACAGGCTGTCTCAGGTCATGGACACAGGCAGAACTTCAGTCCATCTCTCCCTCTCTCTCCTTGTTGAAGGGCATCCTTCCTAAGAAGCCCTTGCACACATGGAGTGAGGGGACAGGCTGCCTGTGCCTTCAAGGCTTGAAGGCTGTCAGGTCAGGGGGAAACCTGGGCGTGGGGGTAGACCAGGAGGTAGTGTGCTAAGGCAGAGGGGAGGGGGGTACAGCAGGCAAGGCAAGGATGTGGGAAGGGACAAAGAGCAGAGATGGGGACAGTGAGGCAGGATCTGAGGACAAAGGGCTGCTTCCAGTCTCTCTCACTTCTTCTCTCAGTTCCCAAACAATAAGAAACCAAAACTCCAAAAATAGAGAACTTTATTGTCAGGGATAAGTATATAGGGAGGGATAGGGGTTGTGGGGCCCGGCCCCAGGAGGCTGGGGTGAGGAAGAGGTTAATGTACAGTATGTAGAGAAGGCACAAGTGGGGAAGCCCTCCTCCCCGCAGGCTCCCCATGGAGACCCTAGGTCTCCTTGTTTCCCCTCAGAGAAGCATCTATGATTTGCCTCAGATAGAGAACCTGGTCTTAGCATAGACTTCTTCCCAATTGCCCCACCTGCTAGAACACTCTGCTCCCATGCCCCTTGATCCCGACCTGCAAGACCCAGGAGCCAGTTCAGCATCCCAGGGTCTGCAAGTCAGAGCCTCTCCCCAGGGTCAAGGGGCTGATGGGGACCCCAGAACACCCCTTCTCCCAGTTTCCACCTAACTTCCCTGCCTGGCAAGGCAACAGGGTCATTACCAAGCCCGACCGAAAACCCCCTTCCCACTGCTCAGTATGGCCCTGAACAGGCTGATTGACAGGAATCCTGCGCCGTCACTCCCACACCTCGGTCCAGATGGCCCCTTGGTAGGGGTGGGATGGGGGCTTGGGTGTGCTGAGCCGAAAGGACTGGCCTACCTGCTTGCTGGGGTATTTGGGGGGGTTGGTGCGGTAGCTGTAGTCGGAGTACTGCTCGGAGCCCGTGGACGTGGTGTCCCCGGTGCCCACAAACGTGTTTGCAGGCGGCAGGTCCTGCACCACCTGGTGCTTCTTGGAGGCTGAGGGTGACTGGGGCTGCAGCTGGATAGAAGGCAGTGGGGAGTTGGAGCGGTAGTGGCGGCCCAGGTCAGGGCTGCCGGGTGGGTAGTTGAGGGGCAGGTGGATGCGGGGACTATCCCCAGGCGCATCACTCATCAGGTTGAACTTGAGGGACTTCTGCAGGCCAGCCTCATCTTCATCCTCCACTGGCTTCACTGGCTTCGGGGACTTGCTCTTCTTGCCCTTGCTTTTGTTTCCCTTGGAGGCTTTGCCGCTGGGCTTGGGGGCATACAGGTCCTTGGTCTCCTTCTTGCCGGCCTGGTAGCCGCTCTTGGCCTCGCGCTGCCGACAGTAGCGCACAAGCACTGCTAGGGCAATGAGCAAGGCCACAGCCACGACCCCGGCCACGACCCCAAAGAGGATGTTGCCACGCTGCTTGGAGCGCTCATATTCTGGGTCCCCAGCAATGTCGATATCCAGGGGCGTGTCCAGGCTGTGGCCCAGCAGGGTCTCCAGCAGCGTGCGGTTGGCTAGCGTCTCGTTGACATAGAGGTGCACCAGGGCCGTGCCATAGCGCGGGGGTTTGCCCCGGTCACTGACCTTCACCACGAGGCGGTGCAGCCCGTGGTGGCGCCGCTCAATCTCCTTCTCCAGAGTGATGGCACCTGAGTGTGACCCGATCTGAAAGAGTCCGTAAGGGTTGCCACCAGCGATGCTATAGATCAGCTCAGCGTTGACACCGGAGTCAATGTCCTCCGCCGTCACCTGGCTGACTGTCTCGCCAAGGCGTGTCTGGGGGGTGAGCAGCCGGTGGGATGTGTTGGAGGGGGCGGTGATAAAGGGTGCGTTGTCATTCTCATCCAGGACATTGATGGTGACACCAACATAAGCTGAGCGAGGTGGGACGCCGCCGTCTACCGCCTTTAGCTGAAAAGTGTAGGTGCTCTGCTGCTCTCGATCAAAGCTCAGGCTGGACAGGATGGTGCCTGTGCCATTCTGGATAACAAAGTCACCATTGTCCTGCTCCACTGAGAGCTGCACCCGGGCATTCTCCCCCTTGTCCCCATCGATGACAGTCACCATGCCCACAGGGCTCAGCGCCGGCATGTTCTCCATCACTGAGAAGTTGTAGCCACTCAGCATGAATTTGGGGTCATTGTCATTGCAGTCTAGCACATTGATGAGGACTGTGGCTGTGCCCTTCAGACTGGGGCTGCCCCGGTCAGCTGCCACTACCTTCAACTCGTAACTGTCCCTCTGTTCCCGATCAAGGGATGTCTTCACCCGGATCTCTCCAGTCTCAGGCGAGATACTGAAGAGACCCTGGGCGGCCGGCTCGGGCTCCAGGGAGTACACCAGCTCTGCGTTAGAGCCGGAGTCGGCATCGCTGGCAGTGACCTCGGCCACCACTTCGCCGGGCTTGTTGTTTTCCGGGAAGGCGACCTCTGTGACGCTCTGGGTGAAGACGGGCGCGTTGTCATTGATGTCCACCACCTGCACCTTGAGGGAGTTAGTGCTGGAGAGAGGGGGATTGCCGGAGTCCACAGCCACTATCTCAATGGTGTAGTCTTTGACCTTCTCGTAGTCCAGCGGGGTGGTGGTCTGCAGGAAGTACTTCTTCTTGCTGTCACTGCCTGTCTCGCTGGCTTGGCGGAGCTGGAAGGGCACATCACCGGCTACCACACAGGTGACGGCTGCATTTTCTCCCTCATCTCGGTCAGATACCTGCACCAGGGCCACAGCCGTCTCCTCGGCCACATCCTCTGAGATGTTAGCCATCCCATCCTGGTGGGTCACCAGCCCTATGCCTCGGATCTCAATGGTCGGGGCATTGTCATTCATGTCCTTCACGGTCACGACCACCTGGGCACGGGCACTCTTTGGGTTGGCACCTCGGTCCTTGGCGAGAACTGAGAAGCGGAGGGTGCTTAGGTCCTCACGGTCCACGGGGCCCTGGACAGTGATAAGTCCAGTGTTTCTGTCCAGTCGCAGAAGACGCCTCACCACTTCGGGCGCCTGGTGGAATGTGTAGTCAATCTCAGCATTGGCGCCTTGGTCCGAGTCATTGGCCTTCACCTACGGGGGAAGCGAGAAATAAGGGGCACAAGGAAGGTCAGAGCTGGGCCAGCACGTGACAAGGCGCATGTGCTTTCCAACAAGCATGTCAGACACAATTCATCCAACTCAGCCTCCTTTCCTAAAGCAAAGCTTTTCTTTTTCTCAGTCTTGACACTACAGCAGCCTTACTAACCTGTTTTCGTGGACAGCCCCGATACAGCCTACAAATCCTCAGCAGTGACACAGAGACAGGACAGAGCAGGGTTAAAGTCCACACCACACGAGATGTGGGATATAACTAGCGTCTAGGTAAAGTCTTTCTTTCAGTCAAACTGGCCTTCATCTCCCAAGGTAGACACTGGTGTAAGTAGTAAAGATGGCGCATCTGTGTATGTGCATGTATACGCTTGGGTATGGCTGTGTCTTCAGGTGTTTGTGTGCATGAATGGAGACCCACAGACGAGGGGATTTCTTGTGCAAGCAGCCAGGTGGGGATGTGGGTCAGAGGGAGCGCTCCCAGTCGGCCCAGCCATCACTCTGTCAAACTGGGGAAACCTGTTTTAGCAGCTCCTTCAACTGCTGGCTGGCAGAGGCACCGGTGAGAGGAATCTGGCCTGAGCCTGAGGCCAGGAGGGAGGAGTCAGCACAGCCACAGAGCCTGCTGGCAGCAGGCTGGGCTCTGCTATCAAACAATGAACTGTCTGTCCCTTGGCGGTGGGCACGCCCCCCACGCTGATGCCGACGCACACTGGCCCCAGTCTGTACAAACATGGGTGGTAGAGGGCAACAGGAACCAGGTGCAGCTGGCCGTGAGGTACAATAGGTCAGAATGAAATGTAAAGTTGGAGTTAAATTGCTGCCAGAAAGAATGTCATGGCAGGGTAAGGGTGAAAGATGGGCATAATTTGGCAGTCTTTGGGGAGAAAAACAGAAATCTTGGCCTCAAATGCCAGCTCCACGCCTTCTCAAATGACCATGTGACTTTGGGTCAAGTATTTAACTACCACAGAGCCAGTTGTGGTGGCACATGTCTGTAATCTCAGCACTCGGGTGGCTGAGGCACAGACTGACATGAGTTCGAGGCCAGCCTGGGTTACATAGTGAGTTCAGGGCCAGCCTGAACTACAAAGTGAGATCCTGTCTCAAAAAATTGAAATAATAAAAATAAAGTATTTACCCCAAGCCTCATTTTATAAATGTGTGAAAAAAGAGATTATTAAGAATAATTATTTCACAGGATAACGGTGAGAGATAAATGGGATTCATAGAAGGAATGCCTACCACTGCACCGAAAACTGCCTGGCACGTGGAAAAGTGTTCCTTTTCTCTCTCTCTTTTTTGAGACAGGGTCCCACTTTTGTAGTTCAGGCTGGCCCTGAGCTTACTATGTAGCCCAGGAAAGCCTCGAACTCACAGCAGTCCATCTGCTTCTGCCTCCTGAGCGCTGGGAAGACAAGAGTGAGTCACCAAGCCCAGCACTGTAGTATGCGGTATTGACTGCTAGTGGGCGTGAGTCACCACACCCGGCATTGTTGTATGTGGTTACTGGGGACTTGCACTTGCAAGGTAGGCGCCAGAACCACTGAGCTAAATCCCTACCCTCCTTTTCTCTTTTTGTCTCTTTTTTATCCACCTGCCCTTCCATCGACCTATCCATCCATCCAGACATATACTGTCCTGAGTGAGAAATTCATGCCGAGCACTGTGGCTAATGGTCCCATAAAGCAAAGCTTATCTTGCCTTCCTCAACTTGCTAGGCCTTTTCCACAGAGGAGACTTCTGGGCAGCGTCTCCCAGGTACACTGGTGTTCACTTGTGTCTGTGAAGGCCAAATCCTCCCTATTCTCCTACCCAACTGCAGTTTCTGTTACCGGCTGTTGGGCTGCTCCCCACCGTTTCTGTCGCTAGATTGGCTTCTTATCTGCCTCTTGCCATCTGTCTTTGTCTCCTCTGCTCTATCTACCACTCTTGGCTTCTGTCTGTCTGCTTTCCATCCTCACTCAATTCTGATCCTGCAGCTTTCCCACTGCCAGTTCTCCTCCATCCTCTCTCTGTTTTTGGCAGTACCAGGGATCTAACTTAGGACCTTGAGCTTGCCAGGCAGGTGTGGTGCCAGCAAACTACATCCCCAGCCCTTTCCCACCCTCTCTTTTCAGCCTTGTCAACTCTCAACCTATTCTCCACTGTTTCCCAGGGAGAGAACAGTCATTACTGGCTCTGAAACCCGGCTGTGGGATGTGTGAGCCTATAGGTGTGGTATCAGGGAAATTTCTTAATCTCTACGGGCTCAGATTCTCATCTGTAAAATGGGGATAATACGTACTCACCTCGTCCCGTGAGGACGAAATGATATAATACACACAGTGTGTTTAGAACAGTGCCTGCCACCTAGGTTACTATTACTCATCATCCTTGACTACTTGTCTTCCTTTTCTTTCTCAGATTCTTTTCCAGATTCCAATCCACCAGCTTCTACAAAAGATGGACACAGCCACCCACCTTGTGCCAGGACCTAGGACAAAAGGGTCTCCTGGGCAGAGAGAAGGTGTCGGGGCGATTGAGTTCCTCTCAGCTCTCTCGCCTCAGAGACAGAGACAGCTTCAGCCCATGGGGAAGGAGAAAGGAGTGAGGCTGGCCTGAGGCCAGAGCTGAGATGACAGTGGGAGATACACCCACCTGTCTGCAAGGACGCTTTCTTTGCTCCCTCCCAGGCCCCAGCCCCATCAGGATGCCCTGCCCCTAGGGCAGTTCCCATGAAGAAAGGTGCTGAGAATCCATAGAACCAAGTGACCCCACTACCACTCCAGGCACGGTGCCAAGCACCTCACACCCATGGGCTCCCCGGGCCTAGCGGGGAAGGTAAGTGTCCACATCCCAGCGTAGCGTTTCAGAACTCCGAGCCCACCTGTTGATCTCGTGTGGCTCTGGTGGTGAGGAACCGTGTAAGCCAGGAAAACCCACCTGACTAGAGGGGACCGCCACTTGCTGGGAAGAGACTCATCTCAGGAGGGGTCTGTGGGACAGAAAGGCAGCCTCTTGGGGGTTTGGCATCTCTGGCTCGGGGAGAAGGTATTCCTTGGGCTGGCTTGGGTGTGTCTTCACTCTGAGGTCTCTCTGCCTTGAGTGGGCTGGAGTAGAGCGTGACTGGATACCCATTCAGGTGCTATGTCACTGTCGTTTAAATAGCATTTAAATTGATAGAGGAAAATAACACCCCCTGTTAGAGGGAAGGTCGTAGGAAGGTTTTATCTGGCTCGGGCTGGGGAGTAGGTGGTCCGTCTCACCACAGTATTCTAGCCTTTTCTTCCCTAAGTGAAAGGAACTTGCACTTGTTGGGTTGGGGTGCCGCTGCTAACTGGGCGTCATGCTGACAGTTAGGTACAGGGATCTCTCACCTGGATGACCGAGTGGCCTATGGGACTGTTCTCGGACAGCTCGGCCTCATAGGTGGGCCGCTCGAACTTGGGAGCGTTGTCATTGGTGTCAAGCACAGTGACACGCAGCAGGGCGCTGCTGGCGCGTGGGGGGCTGCCACCATCCTGCACCTTGATGTTGAGGTCATAGGAGTCCCGGCGCTCTCGGTCCAAGTTGCCCATCACGATGAGCTGTGGCTGCTTCTCCTCCTGGTCCTCAGCTACTTGCAGCCCAAACAGCTCCTGGGCCTCGGGTTTGGCCTGCAGTTCATAGGATGCCACGCCGTTGGGGCCAGCATCTCGATCGGTAGCTAGCGGGATGGGGAAGAGCGAGCCGATGTTGGTGTTCTCAGGGATGGAGAGAGTGATGACTGGCGAGGAGAAGTTGGGCGTGTTGTCGTTGATGTCCTGTACCTCTATCTGGCCCTCCAGCAACCGAGGGCTGCCGTTCTGCATGAGATCCGTGATGGACACTTCGAACTCCAGGATGCAGGGCTCGCCAGGGAGCTGGTTCTGGCACTCACGAAGCCCCTCGCGGTCAATGGAGGTTTCGGTGGTGAAAATGTCACCTGTCTTGCCTTCCACTCGAAGATATGGGGCACCTACCTCTAGTTTGTACAGGTGGCCCACATCTGGAAAACCGTAGTCAGCTGCGAGGCTCCCGATCAGGGTGTTGGGCGGCTGCTCCTCTGGCACCTTGTACACCACCCGAGTGGCCTGGCCAGCAGACGGAGCCAAGAGGAGCAACAGAGCCAGCAGCAAGTGGGGCAGCAGCAAACACTGCCCCCCAGGGCCTGGGCTGGGCCTCAGGAGCCCCATCCTGGAAGGTTTCAGAATCAGGAGGGCTGAAAGGAGAAAAGAAACCATCAGCCAGAAAAAGGAAGCTGGCCCCGAGCTAGCCCCCCACCTTCCTTCTACCACCTGTACACGGTTATCCGCAGACAGAATCAATCTCAGCCCACAAACCGACTCCAGAGCCCAGAGACCAGTCCCCGAGTCTCACAGCAGGGTGTAGCAGCTGTGGCTGGCCCAGCTGGAGGAGCTGGTAGGAGGCCTGTCAGGTCTCCAGCAGCTCCCGCCCATGGAACGCCCTGAGCCACCTGACTTCCCTAAGTCCGGCCCCTCCCTTCCCCCTTCTCCCGGCTCTGTGCTTCGCCCAATACCTCCTTTTCACCAGCATCCTGCCTTAGTCACCCATGGTAATTACCCCGATACTGAGATACAGAGAGGGAACTAAGGAAGGGTTAGGCCCTGCACACCCCCAAAGGGAGCCCCTGACTTCCCATCATAGTAGGAAAAGAGACCCAGGTGCATGCAGATGTCCCTGACCCCGAGGCCATGACTGCCCACACTGGGTCCACTCAGTTGACTGGATGGAGGAAGGAAGAAATCTCATTTCTTTCTTTCTCTGTCTTTGTTTTTTAAGGTCTTGATTTGTAGTCCAGGCTGGACCTGAACTCATTAGGTGGCCCACGATGACTTTGATCTAGCGGTGATCTTCCTGCCTCAGCCTCCTGAGTGCTGGGGTCACACCTGCCTGGCTTTTCTCTCCTGAGATGACAAGGCAGGGTATGTGGATGAGGTATGGAGTCTCAAATCCCCTTTCTGACTATAATTGCTCACAGTGTCCCACGTTCCCCATCCCCATGAAGAGACAGCCCCATGAACCGGACACCGGTCCGGGCTTTGAAAACAGCTGGGAGTTGGTAGGTGTCAGCCCTCCCTGACTTCTCCCACAAACACATGCCTCGGCGCACATGTGCCCCTGAGCACACGCATGTCAACAGTGCCCAGAGCTGCTCTCTTCTCTGCCTGTTGCCGTGGGCATACACATGGGACCAGGGAGCAGAGGTCAAGAGTGGGGTCAGGACCGTGGCTCAAATTAGCTCTGGGAACTGCCCTGGCTTGTCCTTTGCAAACAGGAACCCAACATGTCTAACTAGGGTACAGCTGGGATGACGCCACCAGCCTTCCCCTGACCCTCCCAAGCCCACTCAGTTGTCCGCAGTCTCTGGATCATCAGCTGGCCCCCATCTGACCTCTGTCCCTCCACGCAGCCCCTCCTACTGCACCCCGCTCCTCCTTCCCACCCCTACATTCTCCCAGGTAGCGCACTGCCCGCTTTCACCAACCACAAGGTGTGCCCACAGTAACCCTCTTCATCCACTGCCTTCTTCGGCTACCCGCTAGCTTGCCCAACCTGTCGCCCACGTCCTTGTCTCGGCTACCCCTTCTCTCCAGCAAGCCACTGACAGCCCTTCCTCTATTCACGTCCAAAGTCTCTGGACCAGAGCTTTCTGTGGAGGGTTCAGGTTTGGTCTGCTTTCCCCACTTCCCCTTGGTGGGCCCAAAACACTGGCCCCACCCCTGGGACTTCCATATGAGACCTGCCGCTGACCACACCCATCCCCCTGAAGGGAGGCTCTGCCCGCTCCCCGAAGTCCCCCCAGCCTCTCCAGCCCACAATGACCTCTCCTTCCTCCAACCCACAGCCACTTATTGTCTGCGCCAAACCTAAGGCAGTGAATCACAGGCTGCCTGGGACACCGCCCACCCGTGTTGTTCAGCTCCAGCGTTGCACCAACTCTGTCTCTCTGGGCAGATGCCGACGTCCTGGAGGAAGACGAAGGACTCTGTATACCCACTCACCCCCTCCCACGCAACTTCAGAGCTGGGCACCTGGTAGGTGCTCACCTATACATTCAACAAATACCTACCATGCACTAACAATGTGCCAGGCTCTGTCCTGAGCATCAGAACACAGCAATCAAGACTGGCACACTCTGTCATGACAAGGGCTTAGCTCATGGCTGGCTGCCAGTTTTGCCAGGCTGCCTCCAGTACCCATTTGGTATATGTAAGGCAGTAGAGCGGAAAAAAGTGAGGGTTCCAGCATTATAGTCTGAGGCAAACCCCAGCTGCCCACTTTCTGGCTGCATGATTGGAGCAGGTGACTGACTTACAGCCTCCGTCTTCTTATCTGTAAAACGGGCATAATACTATCTATGTCCCACAAGGCTTGAGATAATTTAGGTAAAACACCTAATGCAATGGAGACATTTAACAAATGTTTCCTCAAAGCACTCAGCACAACTAGTTATGGACCTGTTAGGAAAATTTACTAATGTGTGTCTTTTTAGCAAGACAACAAGCAGAGAATGGAAGGACTTCTACTTTGTCTGCATTTTCTGGACCTACCCCTGGGCCTGGCACACAGCAGTCAGTCAATAAATAATTCTTTTTGAGACATGGTCTTGCTATGTAGTTCAATATGACTTTGAGCTTATGGTGATCCTCCTGTCTCGGCCTCCAAAGGGCTGGGATTATAGATGTGAACCACCTTGCCCAACAATAAACAGTTCTTGAATAATTGTGAGTATTTTAGTTTCCTGAGGTTAGCCCACCTGGCACTTGCTAGACTTAATTGCTTGTTTACTTATCTACTCCAACTCCACTAGAACTATCTAGGGTAGCCTGTTATCCCAGAACTGGGGAGGGTGAGGCAAAAGGATCACTGAGAGTTTGAGACCAGCCTAGAGTACATAGCGAATTCAAACCCAGCCTTAACTACATGGTGGGACCTGTCTCAACAGCCCACACTCCTGGCCAAATAAGCTTTCTCCGTGTAGGCTGCAGAGTAGGCCCTTAGCAAATGCTCACTGAAGGCAGAGAATTCTTGTACATGTGGAATACTTCACTTTCTCTGGGGAGGCTTCGCTAAACCCACGCCCCTCCCTGGCCACTCCTTAGCACTATAACACTCAATCTGTATGAGGCTGTTATCAGATTAGTGTGTTTATTCTCAGCCGCAGCCTTCATCTCTCTAAAGGAAGGAGGAATTTATCTGATGTTCCGTGGATCCATCCTCCAGCCACCTCCCCTCTATTACACGGACCTGGCAGGGCTCATCTGATCACTCAGAGCCCAAACTCAAACACATCCTCCTGGGACTATCGCCAGAGAACCTCACTTCCATCTGGGCACCTGCTAAGCCCCCATCTTCCTCCACACACAGCGTGAGGTCATCGTGCACAAGTCCCCAAATACAATTTGGCAGGGTAACAGTTGGATGGGAAGATCACAGGATTACCCTAAACTGGAAAAAAAAAAAAAAGGAAATACAGCAGCAAGTGCAGGCCTCCAGAATGACTCCCTCTAGATAGGATAGCTTTGCCTTTAGAGGTACGTTTTTGTTGAAGAAATTTACCAAACTATCATACATAATTTTTTCCAGAAAAATTCTGCTCACAAATTTTGGCTTCAGATTTTGGAATCTTCAGATTCCAGATTTTGGCTCAGGGTCTGGCAAACTCAAGATGATGTTGATTTTTATTGCTGCTCCAAGAGCAACAGATGAAACCCTCACTTTGGGGACTCCACCTGATCTCAGGGTCACAACCCGAGATTCTAACCCTCAAATCTCCTAGGCAAACCCTTCCTCTGTCTCCCTGCAGACTCATCAGCACTCTCTCCCCAGCCACCCCTAGGCGAGGCTTACCTCCAGCCAGCAGAGAAGTACGGAGGGACTATGGTACACAGCTTCCAAGTAGGAAGAACCAATGGGTAAAATTCAAGACAAGAAGATACAGGAGTGGAAGGAGGTGCTCCTGGGAGGTAAGAGGAGAATGGAAACTGGGCTGTTCCAAGTGAAGACAGGAGTTGAGGAAGGGCCAGGCCCTGGAAGCACCTGGACAACTCCTTCAAAGGAAGGATTATCTGGCCCCACCCTTCGGACTTTTGATTGGAAACTGGGACCTGACTGGAAAGAGGAATCCCCAAGGCAACTGTGACACAAAGGTCCCAGACAATTTGGGACAGAATTTAAGATAAACCAGGTCCAGTGTGGTAAGAAAGAGCCTGAGGCCTTGCAAACCACCATCAGCTTCATCACCATCAAAGGTTTACAGACATAGCAGTGTTTAACATGCATGATTTCATTAATCCTTCCAAGCCTCTGAAACAGATGCTTATTATTACAGTGCCTCTCAGTTTATAGATGATCAAATTGAGACTCAAAAATTCATTTATCAGCTTAGGTCAAAAAAGAAGTATGTAGAAGAGCCCAGATCTGAGAAATACAGAGCCCTTTGCATCCCAGAGCCTGGGGGCAAGGCTGGATCCAGAAGGGGAACCTGATGAAAATCTATCCGGCCCTCGGCCAAACAACAGCCACACACAGCCACATGGCGTCATGTGGCCAGGAGGCAGGAGCAGCAATAAAGTGGCCCCTCCTCATCCCTGGCCCCTATTTCTGAACTTTGTCCTCAACAGTTGGTACTGGGAGTCGTTAGTCCCAGGCCTAGTGTCAGGTGGCTGCCTCTGAGCGATTACAAACCTTATCTGCCCTTTGCCAGGTATGGCTACCTTCTTGGGCAAAGGTGCTTTACCTCCACCCAGTGACATGAGTGCCCACACCCAGAGTCTGCCCTGAACAGGCACAACCAGCCAGCTGTCTCCCTTGGCCTGAGGAGGAAAACAGGAGCAAGAGAGGAGGACAGACCTGGGAAGAGACAAGGACAGAGGGGAGGGTTTACCTGGAACCTTCATTCCAGTTGTGTGTGTGTGCGTGTGTAGGCGCATACTCCCTGTGCCAGTGACCAGGTCAATTCTGACTCCCCAGCCCACCCACTCCAGCACTAGGACACAACAGCTTCTACTGCTGCTGCCAGGGGAAGGAACATCAGGGGACAAAGAGAATGTCTGGTTTCTCAAAGCCTGAGAATGGAGGGGAAGTAGGCGGGGCTGCGGACTGGGTGGAGCTCTTCAGAGGCCTCCCACAGCAGAAGGGCGCAGTCCTCAGCTTCTCTTCCTCCTCTTCCACAGCCCTCTATTTGCATCTATCAGCTTCCGGGAACTTTGTTTTTGAGCCAGCTTGCTCTCTATCAATTCCTAGCTGTGTGATCTTAGCCAAGTGAATTCATTTTTCTGAATCTGTTTCCCTGCTACAAAATGGAAATAATACACCCTGCTTCAAGTTACTTAGGAGGATTAAATGAGATCTGATGCAGCAAAGATTTATACTTTACATGATAACATATATGTTTAAAAGTCTGCCAAGCCTGGAAGGCAGCATTTTACTTAAAGCCTGGAGCACATAGTAGGTGTTCCTTGATTAATGATCAAATGAACCAATCCCCTGCCAGTTAGCAAATCCTGTGAAGGCAGCGATGCTATGTACCTCACTCCTGCATTCTCACCATCCACCACGAGTCCTGGTGACAGAAGCTGCTCAATACCCTGTTCACCACAATCTCTCCCTGCAGCTCCAACTGTCCCTGCTCACAGCAGGAGCAGCACTCACCACATCACAGCGCCCCCTCCTTTCCCAGCTACCCTCACTCAGCCTTGATCTTGTGGGAAACTTCCTCATCCTGGCGAACGCTTTTGGGTCCTGCTTCCTCCTTTTCCACCACAGTGCTCACTGTCACTTGTTCAGCTCTCTGCAGAAGTAGCTCCAGCAGCAGCCCCTCTGCTAGGAGGACCAGCAAGACCGCCCTTTCGGCTGAAGTCCCTTCTGGAATTGGTCTTAGGGATGGGAGGGGAAAGAGGGGAACTCCGTGCAGCCAGACCAGACTAAACCCAGACTTGTCCCCCACCTGCGTCCGGCCACCTCTACAGGCTTCTCACACCTCTCCCCAGATTCTGCCCCTTGCCCCACTCTAGTTATTTACTACACGTTTCAGGTCCCTTAGACCTCAGTGTCAAGAAACCATCACTTCCACGCGGCCCCCTTCCGGGCAGCCCCAGACAGCTAACCCAGAGCAGGTGCTGGGAGGCACCTTGTCTTCAGGTCCCAAGTCCTGGCCTCTGGCGGCACACGCAGCCCCAGTCAGCCTCGGTCAGCGGTCGCTCCCAGCACACACCCCGCGCGCATGGAGGACGCCGAGAGTGTGTGTGGTGGGGGACGGCGGCGAGGTCTGGCTGGCGCCTCCCCCATTCCAATCGCGTCCTGGAGCCCCAGGCAAGGCTGGACGAACGCTCAGTGCAGTGAGAAAGCGCCTCGGCCAGCCGGCTACCCGCGTCCCCCGCCTCCCGGACCGCCGCGGGGAATCCCTGCTCTTCAGCACCTCCGGTCGCGGAGAGGGTCTCCCGCGAGCCGGCGCCGGCGCGAGCCACGCACCGGGCGCCGGGAGGGGGGTTGGGGAGGAAGCCGGCGCCGGAATCACAAAGCCGCGGGCCCGGCCGGGCGGGGACATTCTCTTAAAACAGATCTCTCGCAGCCAAAAAGGGGTCCTTCCCCTGTGCTCAATTCTCAGTAGCCTCAGCGTCGCCCCAACCTCTCCTGCCAGAAGGCACACAGTATAGACCACTGCTGGGTAAACTGAGGCCAGAAATCGGAGCCACGACAGGATTACGAGTCCAGCTTACCCACAAATTTTGCCTCCGCGCACACCACTATCTTCTTTCTGGCTCCGAGGCCTGGCCCGCGCATAAACCTGGCCTACAGTGGGGACCAGGCTTCCAGGTGTGAGATGGACGCAGGTGTGCAAGGGACCATCTGGGAAACTCAGCAAATGACCCCACCAGGGTCGCAAACACCACCCGAGGCTTGTACTCTTTAAAAAGAACCAGGGCTTGGAGCCCCGGGGAGGCGGTATGGCGCGGCCTGCCAGGTCCAGCTAGTTCCCGGAATACCCGGCCAGTACCGCTGGGGAGTGAAGGTGGGGGAGGCGCCGGCGGGGAAGCCGGTCGGGCCGGCCCTAGGGCTCCCGCTGAGTGTATTATTTACAATAACAGTGCAGCAAGGAGGGTGACCTGGCTCTGCTAGGCGACCTGGCGGCTTCCCCCAACTGAATCTGGGAGAAAGTCAGAGTGTATTTGTGGGTATGCTCTGCAGGGTGAAATGTGGCACTGTTGGTGTAAGGTGTGTGACACCAAATGTTAAGATGTGTGAAGCAGTGCATTCTGTTTATGACTGCAAGGTGCTGCTGTAGGTGCCTCTTGCTGTGCTGGGGTGTGTGTGCCATCAATGCCGGTGCTCAGACGCTAGGTTGTGTGTTTGCCTGCGCAGTCAGGGGAGCGAGAAAGACCCCGGCTGTGTACTCGTGTTCCGGCCAAAGAGCGGGCAACGTAATTTATGTTAGGGTGTGTTCCTTAAAGGAGTTATCTGCAGGGGGCTAGGTTTTGAGTGTCCACCTGGTAACTGAGGCCGTGACACTTGTATATGAGGACATGAGGTTGTGTTTGTGGGTTTGTGTTGCCTTTTGTCACACCCGATTGTGTTGCTGCTCTTCATGGCCATGAGTTGTGGGTTCCTGCTGCTGATTGTGCAGACGCTGAGGCAGATTCTGAGCTGGTGACGAGCCCCAGTGGGCGCTGGTGTGCGCGAGGTATGTCTGTCTTCACACATGTATGGATGTATGTGTGTGTGCATATCGGTGGTGAGGCCTCCAGGTGCCCGCGGAGAGCTGGAAGCGCCCGAGTGAGCTGAGCTATTCGCCCAACAAGTGTGTGTGTGTGTGTGTGTGTGTGTGTATGCGCGCGCGTGCGCGGGTGTGTGTGTGTGTGTGTGTGGTGTTGTGAGTAAGGTTTCTCGCTTGCTTCGCCCTCGAGGAGCCCCCCACTAAACTGAGGGCCGCGCGCTTCCCCCAGCCGTCTCCATCCAGCGCGCTCCTACAGTCTCCTCATCCCCGCGGCTAGGCGCGCTCCGGAGAGCGACACGGGGGCTGGGGTACGGCTCGGCACTCCCTCCCCTCTGGGCTTCTCGCCGCGGACCGTGGAGGCCAGGGTGCCCCGTCACAGCCCCCACTCGGTGCCCGGCAGTGCCCGGCAGCCCCTGCCTTAGTCCCCGCGCACCGGGCACCGACTGGGCCCGGCGGCCTCGCTCCGCTGAGCGCCCCTCCCTCAGCTCCCGCCGGCCATGGCCGTTCAGGGCCCCGAGCCGCCGCCGCCTCCACCGCCACCGGATCCTTACCCGCCACGGGGCAGCACCGGCCGCCGGCCCCGCGGTCCATGAGCCGCCACTGGCCCCGGCCCGGGCTGCGGCTCGGCGCGGCTGGGGCTGGCGCTGCGGTTCGGCTCCGGCTCCAGCCGGCTCTAGGCGCAGCAGCCCGGCGGCTCCGCGTCCGCGCCGCGCTCCCGCTCCCCGAGTGTGTGAGGCGGCGGCGGCGGGGCCAGCAGCGAGCGGAGCGCAGCCCGGCCCGCCCCCTCCCGCTCCCCCTCCCTCCCGGCCCGCACGCCCGCCTCCCGCCCGCCTCCCCGCCCCCTCCGGCCGGGAGGTGGAGCTCGGGACCGCTCGGGTCCCGCGGGGAGGGGACCCTGAGCGCCGCTCCCCGAGCCGGGACCCCTCCCTGCTGCCATCTCCCCAGCGCGCGAGGCCGGAATACGCAGACCCCCTCCTCTCCTCCTCGGTGTGCACCTACCCTCGTCCTCCACCTAGCGCCCCTCTGGAGCCCCTCTTACTCCACTCGAGCACCTGTCCCCCACCCTACCCCCTGGGAAGCGGAGCGCCGGGAAGGGTTCCCCTCTCGGCATTCTTCCTGGCTCACCTACCCCCCCAGGTCCACCCTCTTCCCGCCCAGACCCTTGAGTCGCCCGGCGCAGCCCTCCACCCCCTACGCTCCGGGGAAGTCACCCCTCCCCCGCCCCGGCCGAAGCCGCAGAGCGGTCAGCCTCGGTGGCCGCAGCGAGCCTTGGGGGTGGGGCTGTCGAGGGGTTTACAAGAGAGGGACAGTGACGGAACCCGGGGGCTCTAGAATAAGACGGCGGAGGGGGGATTTACAAGTACGAGAGTGAAGTGACGGCGCCAGAGCCCAAGCTCCTCCAGGGTCCCCTGATCACCTGTCCTCAGGCTGGTGTAGCGCCGTGGCCACCCACATTTACCCGTGACATACACGCCTTCGCGCAGAGGCACATGAGTCCCTGCCCCGCGAGGCCGTGCAGTGTCACGGCTTGTGTCACACACCCTCCCAGTGCCACACGCTCCCAGTCACACTCACACTCAGCGAGTCACACACGGTGTCACACGCAGTGTCTCACACACTCCAATACTCGGTTTCTCTCCCCCAGCTCTGGCTCTTTGGCACCATCTAGAGGTAGCTAAGCAGCTCGGGAACTCCCTCCTGCGCTCTGGGTTTGGTGCCCCAGGCTGTCATGCGTCGGGTTCCTTAGGACCCTCTGCCTGCCCTCTGTGGGCCCAGAGGGTGTTCTAGGTTAGAAGAATGGTCAGAGCCGCCCGTGGCGAGGCGTGGAGTTGGGTGCGGAAGAGCCCTCGTCACAGACGACAGAAGACCCGCGTGGCCTCTGACTCTGCTGTTCTCCATTTCCACGTTCCTGCCACTTTTTTCTGCCCCTTTGCTTTTTCTTCCACTTCCTCTTCTTCCCAGCCCTGGTCTCTCCTGGACACTCTCCAGGGTAAATGAGATCTGTGTCCAGCTAAGAGGGACTGCCCCAGATCTCTCCCAAGGCACCCTGCTCCTTTTTTGGCCTGGACCTTGCTCTGACCCTCAATTCCAAGAGCTCAAATGGGAAGGAAGGCTCTGGCTGGGGGACGAAAGGAGCAGGTCAAAGGAGGATTGTGTCCTCTGAGTGGCTTCCCTCTGTCCCCAGCAAAGCTCATACTTGCCCCATCATCGAGCACAGCTCCAAGGAGGGGATGAGTCAGTGGTCCAGAGAGAAGAAATCTTCCACACAGGAGCTGCCCAGCCTCCCTGCCCCCAGGGTGTGCCTGCTGCCCGCTGCAGCAAACCCTCCCCAGGCTGCTTGCTGGGAGCCATTCAAAGGCTCCTCTGTTCTCTCCTCCCTTGCTCAGGGCTGAGCAAGATCGGCAGCCAGCCGCAGAGCTGGGCAGAAAATGCTAATCTCCCAGATGTTCTCCTCCATCCTCCCCGCGCTCCTCGACCATCAAATTCTACACCAAGTGGTTGGAGCAGAACTGGGCCAGGGCGGCAACTCCAGAGGGTGCCTACCCTTCTTCCATGCTGCCTATCCCTTCCTGGCCCAGCTGCCAGGCTGGGCTCTATGGCGACCTGAGTTGGGGCAATGTAGGTATGGGTCTTGGGGCCTGTTTTCCTTAGGAAAGAGGGCAGACACAAGGGCTGGGACTGGGAGGATGCTTGGGGGTTAAGGGAGGTGGCGTCTGAAGGGGAGAGAAGCCAGGCTGTTGGTCCAGTACCAGACTGGGAGGAGGACCAGTTGGCAGCTGGCGCGTTGGGGGAGGCTCGTGAAGCTGACGGTGACTAAGATTCTAAGTGTGTCTAGAGAGGAGCCTGGGTGATGCTAGGTGTGGCAATTGTGGGTGCTGTTCACTGATGTTTGTAACTAGGGTGCACCGTAGGCAAGAGGACTGGGATACTGTAGCTCCTGGAACTGTTGTAGAAAGGCTGTTGTCTCAGATTGCTTCTGGGACACGGTTGTGATACTGTGTTGCTGCTGTGCCTAGGATATAACTGGATAATCTGATTACCTGAGACACTTGCCAAGCCATGAATTGTGTGCACATATATGTGTATGTGCATGTAAGCATGTTAAAGCAGGGCTTAACTGAAATACTACTGGGCCTGAAGCTATGGGTGTGAGCTGGCACACCTGAGGCTGATCAGAGCCAAGGTTATTTTCTGTTATGATGTAGTTGGGGTTGTAGCTGTATCCATTGCCTCCGTCCTAGGAGATAAGAAGCTGTTTCTGGGAGCCTGTACCTGGGAAGCAGGCTGTTACCTGGCATAAGAGCAGAGCTACTGTTGTATATTGGACTGTAGCTGGACTGCTATTGGTCCTAAAGCGATAGCTGTGATGACAGCATACTGGGGATTGGCTATAGCTAAGATGCTGTTGCCCAGGACTGTGGTTGGGCTGTTCTGATGTGCAGGACTCTGGCTGGGATACTGGGATGCCTGCAGCTATGGCTCTCAGGCTCAATCTAGCTGGGAAGCCATTTCCTGGTAATATAGCTGGACTACAGTTGTTCTATGGGGGCTGTAGCTGAGACTGTTGTCTAGGAGATGAGGAGCTGTTCTCAGAGAGGCTGTTCTGGGAGGCAGGATGCTACCTGAGATGGGCGCTGATCTGCTGCTGGCGCTGATCTACAGTTGTGCTTAGGACCATGGCTGTTGCTGGGTCTGTGACTGGTTGGGTGGGGAAAGCAAGTGAGCCCTGCCTCGAGGTCTGGGAGATGCAGGAGCCCCGGGCTGGGCGGGGGCTGCTGCACTGGGGAGACCTCGGCAGCTGCTGTGCTGTGGAGCTGGGAAGCCTGTTTTCATTACTGTTTTAACTCTTTTTTTAACCTTGTTTTTCTCTCGGCTGCACTTTCGCTCACTCATTAATTTTGGTATTTTTCTCACGGTGCCTCAGCCTCTGTCATGGCTGCCATGGTAACAGGAGGCAGTGTGCACAGTGCCAAAATATCTGATCAAAAAATAACCAAAATAAGCAAACACCAAGACGGCTATGCTGGGGGCTATGGCCGAAGGAGAGCCAGTGGCTCGGATCCAAGAAAACCTCAGCTCCCAGGGGACCCCTTTAATTCCCCCTCTCCCAGGGAAGCTTTGCTGAACCTTCTAATCACCTGGAAGGCCCCTTCCCAAGGGACCCCCACAGCAGACTCTCCCAGGACTCTGACATTTTCAATAGTCCCTGGCCAAGAGGCAGCTTTGCCTAAGGTGGAAGCATAAGGGGGGTGGGGGGTGACGGCTAGAAGGCGGAAGCTTCTAAGAAATCCTGACTCCTCAGCCACAGACATCTGCACACACTCACCCACCCACCCCTCCCAGACCCCCTTGTCCCAGTTTTTTCCCCTGTCTTTGCCCCAACCCCTGCTCAGGCCCACTTTTTAAAGCCCAGCATCCTTGAGGGGGTGGACAGAGGGGAAGAAAATGCCAACCTCCAACCCTGCCCCGCCTCCACTTCCCAGTGGAGATGTGAGGGAGGGATGCTATAAAAGTACTGGTACTCCAAGGCCTCTGGCCACCTCCAACCCCACCCGTCCAGGGAGATTCCTGAACACCACACCCCACTGATTCCCCCTGCTGTTTCTTATGCACCTGCTAGGTCCCCTGGAGGCCTCCTCTGGTAGGGTGAGAGGAATAGTGCCTCATGTGAGGAAGGGTCAAAAGTCTTGGCACTTCCTATTCCTTCCTTCCTCACCCACTAATTTCCCCTGAGGATGCTGGGGGCCCTGAGAATTGGGGAAATGAGAAGTAACCCCTCAACTATCTCAGTCATAACACTCAGTGACATCTCTGTCCCCTACACCATTTGCCTCCCCTCCCCCAACAGTGAAAGTCTCACTGCCAAACATCTCTGCCACCTTCTAGAATTGCTAGAACTCACCACCTAGTCCTCACTTTCAATTCCTATGTCCCCCCCAGCAGTAGTGGCCTTGGCCTCCCGGCAGAGCCTTCCTAGCTGGTTTCCATAGAAACAGGGTAGGCTGTGCAGTGCAGGAAGGGGAGGGAGACAGAGCAGGAAAAGGGGACCAGGCCTCAGGGGTAGCCCTAGATAAAGGGACTTGGGCACTGAAGCAAGGTTGGGGAGCAGACCCATCCTTATGGAGGGTCGGTAATGACTTGGAGAAGGGAGACCAGAGGTAGCAGAATTCTCCCCATGCAGGAGTTTGTTCTCCTGTGTCCTGAGAAGAGGACACAGAACTGCCCTCTTCCTGGACACAGAGAGGGGAGTTTTCTCTTTTTTTTTTAAACCCCTTTAAGATGCTTCTTTAGGAAGAACTGCATGATGGGGATGAGTCTCTTTCCTGAACCTACCACTCTATGCCAGGGATACACGACACCTTCCTTCCCCCACAAGCTCCCTGTCTTCATCCCAGAGAGGCTGGGCAGCCCCAGGATCTGGTGGCCGCCACTGACCCTTTGGCGTGCCGCTCTCAAAGGCCCCATTCATTTCTGGGGGCTGAAGGCGCCATTGTCCCCCTGGGGGTGGTGTGGGGAGTGAGGGGGTCTCGACTCAGAAGGAAGGAATGTGTCTGGAGAAGTTGCCCCGGGGCTCCAGTCTCAAGGTCCCCTCCAGATCTCCATGGGGCCCTTTCACGACCCGAAGCCCTTTCCGCTATTAACTCCCAGCAGCCTCCACGCTTCTCCTGAGGGTGCTTGTTGCAGCGGGAGCCTCGGCAGCCTCAGGTGCAGTGGGGGAGAGCCTTCCCCGGGCTGGGAGCTGTCCAGCACTTCGAGTCCTGAAAGATTATTGCTTCACCAAGTTGCTATAGGACAAGGGGGCGCCCAGGGCCAACCCCGGTGGTTAAACTCTTCCCCTCCCACACTAACGCCACAAACCACACCTGGCTTGGGGGGCTTGAAAGCAGCTCTGAGGAAATCCATTGGTGTCAAGAACTACCCAGGAGTATGCTGTCCTCGGCCCCAGAGGAGCAAAATGGAAGGATCAGGTCCCACCAGACCTCTCCCGAGGGAGCCCTGCCTCAGGCCTGAGCAGGGACGGGAATCACAAGAGGTGAGGCTCTGCCTCTTCCCCCTGCCCGGCCCCATCTCTGCCTGTCAGTTTCCTTTGCTCGCTCTCCCTCCTTCTCTTTCCCTCCCTGCTGGGTTGGGGGCTGCTGAATTATCATTTCTCAGCTCTGCTAATGTGCTCCCCGCTGCGGGGAGGGATCATAATTCTGGGAGATGATTAAGTTTCAAATTGTTTTTCTTTGTGTTGTTGAAGATGAGGCTTTAATATGATCCCTCCTCAGTCAGGGGGCCTCAGCCCACCCTCCTCTCTTCTTACTCGCCTCATTGATAAGGCAGGGCTGAGACCATTCCTCTTTGGGTCTTCTGTAAACTTCTGTGTGGATAGGGGGATAAGGGAGGTGGGGGCCATATACCCCTTGACCCAAAAGAAAACATGTATCATGCATTGGGGAGAAACACTGGTTTGGAAGTCAGACAAGTCAGAATGCAAATCTTGATCTGACTGAGTTACCTAAACTATTGGAGCCTCAGCTTCTTCATCTGTTAAATGGGGGCACTAATAATTACCTCACAGATTACTGTTGAGGTTTCAAAATGATAATACACTTTAGATACCCATCAGAGTGTTGGGCTTATGGTAAAACTCAGTAAATACAAGTGGCTGCTACCATACACATTTCTCACCCTGTGTCGTCCTGCTTCCCTCATCCTCCCTGACGTCATCCTTACAGTTCAGAGTGTAGCACTCTGAATAAGTGTTTATCTAATGTCTACTATGTTCTGGCAGCAGAGATTAAGTTATCCAAGAGGGTGGAAGTTGACTTTCTTACCTGCCCCTCCAACATCTCTTTATATTACTTCCTCCCATGCTGTCGATTTAAATTCATTCCTATGCTACATGCCCATCCACCTCCAGCTGTCCTTCATTCCCCTGCTCATTCTTCCTTCTTTCACCGCAGGCTTATCATTTCACTCGACACTTATCCTCCTAAGCCACATGTTTTTGTGGGGTTTTTTTGAAACAGGGTCTCGCTTAGTTCAGACTGGCCCTGAGCTCATTGTGTAGCCCATGTGAGCCTTGATCTCACAGCAATCCTCCTGCCTCTGCCTCCTGAGTGCAGGGATTACTGGCGTGAGCCACCAAGCCTGGCCTTGTGGTATGTGGTACTGACTGCTGGTGGACATGAGTCTCTTTACCCATCGTTGTGGTACGTGGTGACCAGAGATTGAATTTGGGACCTTGCATTTGCAAGGCAGGTGCTGGAACTACTGAGCTAAATCCTCTGCCCTTGTTTTGTGTTGTTTTTTTAATCTTTATCATTCTGCAACCTTTTTGGGTCCAGTGAAAAAAAGGTGAGTTTTCAAACTGAGCCTGAGAATTCTAAGTCATACTGTGTTTATAAGTTTTGCTTTGCTTTGTTTGCAGTACTGGGGATGGAACTCAGGACCTTCTGCTTGCAGGGCAGGCACCAGAACCACTGAGCTAAATCCCCGTCCCCTGTCTTTTTTATTTTTTTTGGTCTTTGTTTTGTTTTTAGAAATAGCATCTCATAATGTAGTGTATGCTGGCCTTGAATTCATCCATCACATAGCCTAGGCTGGCCTCAAACTGGCAGCAATCCTCCTGCCTCAGCCTCCAGAGTCCTGAGATTACTGTCATGCACCAACATGCTTGGTGCCTGTCTTTGTGGAATTATTGTTGCTGTTTTAACCCTATTTATTTATCCTCCTGTCTCTGCCTCCCAAGTGCTGGGATTAAAGGTATGAGCCTTTTATTAAAATGTAACTGATGTACAGAGAGCTACAGACATTTAGCGTGTGTGATTTGAAGAGTCAGCCGTCAGTGCTACACTCTGAAGGAGGACACTTACAAGTTGTTGGTGAGAGAGGCTGGTCAATAATAACATTTTATGTCTACTTACCTGGCCCATATCTTTCATAATACTACTGGCAGGGTTTATGGCATACTACTCCCAAATAGGCACCTTGGCAAAAACAGTAAGGCCACACTCACCTGCCCCCTCCCTTCTTACCCTGAAGCAGGGCCCTATATCTCTGACCACATCCCTCCCTTCTCCCTGAAACAGGCCATAAAACTCTCATTTTAGAAGTATTCCTGGAGGAAAGCAACATTCTTGTTCTCAAAGACAGAGCCACAAAGGAATCTGGACAAACAGGCTTTGTTATTTTCCCAGCTTGTTACCACTGGGTCCTACCTCCCTTGACTAAACGTACTTCAGCTTGCCTGCTCCTCTTAGTCAAACATGATCGTGAACAGACACAGCTTTCCTCCTTTCTTTGGATCTTCATTTCTTTTCTTTTTCCTTCTTAATGGTTGTGATTTTTTTTAATTTTAAATTTTATTGTTTGTTTGTTTGTGACAAGATCTTACTATGTAGTCCAGGGTGACCTCAAATTTGCAGCAATCCTCCTGCTTCAGCCTCCAAGTACTGGGATTACTGGCATGCACCACCACACCCGGCTTTTTAGTTGTTTTTTGTTGTTTCTGTTTAAAGTCTCATATGTAGTTCAAACTGGCCTTGAGCTCACTTTGTAAAAGGCTGGGCTTGAACTCATGGAGAGCTTCCTCTCTCAGCCTCCCAGGTCTGGGTTATAGATATGTGCCACTACATTGGCCTACATCTTCATTTTTTTCTTTCTTTCTTTCTTTCTTTTTTTTTTTTTTTTTGAGACAGGGTCTCACTTTGTAGTTCAGGCTGGCCCTGAGCTCAGCCTCCAACTCACATCACAGCAATCCTCCTGCCTCTGCCTCCCAAGTGCTGGGATTACAGGCGTGAGCCACCATGCCCGGCACTGTGGTATGTGATACTGGTTGCTGCTGGGCGTGAGTCTCCACACCCAGTATGGTATGTGGCCACCGGGGATTGAACCCGGGTCCTTGCACTTGCAAGACAGGTGCCTGAACCACTGAGCCAAATCCCTGGCCCCCTATAAAGGCTTTATTTTATATAAAACTGATATCAAAGGCTGGGAATTTAGTTCAGTAGCTCCAGTGCCTGCCTCAAAACTACGAAGTCCTGAGTTTGATCCCCAGTACAAAAGCAACAACAACAGCAAAAAAAAAAAAAAAAATCAACTAAATGTGTGTTCTTTTCTTTTGTTAATCTGTCTGGGATCTCAGCCATAAATCTAATAATGAATAAGAAAGGAAATATTTTGGCTGGGCATGCACACCTGTAAACCTAGCTACTTGGGAGGCTGAGGCAGGATGACTACAAGTTTGTGATCACCTGAACAACTCAGTAAGATTCTGTTTCAAAATAAAAAATAATCAGCACTTGGGAGGCAGAGGCAGGAGGATTGCTGTGAGTTCAAGGCTGAGCTCAGGGCCAGCCTGAACTGCAAAAGCGAGACCCTGTCTCAAAAAATAAAATAATAAAGTAAAATGAAAACGGTTGAGGATGCAACTCAGTACTCCAGCACTTAACTAGCATATCTGAGGCTCTGGACACAACCCATGTACCTTAGACAGACAGACAGACAGGCAGAAACACACACACACACACACACACACACACACACACACACGCAGAGGCAACTTACCTCCCAAACACTAGCATTTCTTTTCTTTCAGTTTCTACAAGGAGTCATTTTACAATTAAGTGAGTGCTCCATTCAGTCTGAGAAAACAGAAACCATTCTAGGTATTTTAAACTGAAGACATTTGATACAGGAAATTAGTGATGACAGTCATTGGAAAGATTTATGGGATGGACTACAGGTACCTCACTGGAAGAGATAGTATATTTGCCATGATTGGTCAGGTATAGAACCAAAAGGTTATCTATCGCTGGAACGACTGATTTGGAGAACACTTTGGCATATATTTGCCATCCAGCATTAGGAAGCAGAGATTAGAAGTTCCAACATCTATTTCAGCAGAACCTCACTTCTCCAAGATCCTTTTTTTTTAGGTTTTTTGAGACAGGGTCTCGCTTTTGTGGTTCAGGCTGGCCCTGAGCTCAGCCTCAAACTCACATCACAGCAATCCTCCTGCCTCTGCCTCCCGAGTGCTGGGATTACAGGCATGAGCCACCACACCCGGCACTGTGGTATATGGTACTGGTTGCTGCTGGGTGTGGGTCTCCACACCCAGTATTGTTATGTGGTTACCGGGGAATCGAACCTGGGCCCTTGCGCTTGCAAGACAGGCGCCGGAACCACTGAGCTAACTCCCGGCTCCCTCCTTCTTTTTTTTTTTTTTTTTTTTTTTGAGACAGGGTCTCACTTTGTAGTTCAGGCTGGTCCTGAACTCAGCCTCAAACTCAGTAATCCTCCCGCCTCTGCCTCCTGAGTGCTGGGATTATACGCATGAGCCACCATGCCCAGCACTGTTGTATGTGGTTCTGATTGCTGGTGGGTGTGAGTCACCATGCCTGGCATTGTTGTATGTGGTTACTGGGGATCAAACCTGGACCCTTGCTCTTGCAAGGCAGGCGCCAGAACCACTGAGCTAAATCCCTGGCTTACTGGGATCCTTTTTGCCAGCAAAGAGCCTAAATGAGCCAAAAGAGGCTATCTCCCTCTGGTCACACACAGTTATCTGATAGGGAGGGAGTCTGGGAGCCACAGGCTAGCTCTCTGATCTTTGTAACACACTACAAGACAACAGGAACAGAAGACACATGCTAACTGACCTCAGTCAACACTAATGTGGACCCTGCCTCTCAGAAGCTCAGGACTAGAGGGAGAAACGTCAAGTTGAAAGGAGGATCCAGACTGTGTTAGGTTCAGAACACGTTCTAGGGGCCTGAGTCTGGGACCACAGTAATCCCGAAGTGATTCCAGGCCTGATTTGGAGCTATGGAAGTCAACCTCTGGGAAGCACTGGAGGAATGAAGCTGAAATCAGCGCATTGCAAGAGAAGTGTACAGAAGAGACCATGTGAGCGTGACCTAGTGTCAAAGATGTGAAGTTCTCACTTCCTGCAAGGAGTCGGTGCTATGCAATAATCCAAGGTCCTGAGAGCAGCCCCACGAGCACAGAGCCCACTTGTGGCGTGGCTTCTCACACACAGGCTGGATTTGGCTTGTGGTGCCCTCACTCGTCACCTGCTTCAAGACCGTAATTCTGAAATGAGCCCTTGGAATCACCACTGGGAGGACCGAAGAAAAGACTCAAAGTGGGCCCATCTTTCAAGAAGAAGGCTCAGGGGCCTCGGGGTGTTTTGCTCTGAAACATTAAGGGACTGGTGCTTTCCAGCTGTTGATAGCTGTAATCCAGATGTTTTGGCATCTCTCTTTTCTGACTTCAGCAATCAGGAGCTACCCATGGGATTTTCTAAGGCAGAGGAATAGGAGTGTCTTGCAAGATCCCAAATATATACTAAGTTTATTAAATGGTAGCAGCCTATATGTGTTAAGTGTGACAGTGTGGGGACAAGCAAAGGCCTGCATTTCCCAGAGGGCTTAAATGGAATGTGGCACTTCCTGGAAGTAAAGAACTTATCCTTAGAGTTCCCTCCTGGCTCAGCTGCTTCCTAGTTGTGTGCCTTCGGCCAATTACTTATTCTCTCTGAGTTTCTTCCTCATCTTACTGTTTAAAATGTTTTTGCTTGTTTGTTTTTTGAGACAGGTCTCGCTATGCAGTTTAGACTGGCATTGAACTCACTGTGTAGCCCAAGCTGGTCTTGAAATCATCACAGCTGTTCTGCCTCAGCCTTCCAAGCGATGGGATTATAGGTGTTCACCATCATGCCCGGTCTCCTCTTGTCTTTAAAATGAGAATGACTATGTACTTAGCTCACAATATGGTTGAGAAGATTAATAAAGATAATTATATATAAATAGATATAAAATGCTCACACAGTGCCTAATGTATAGTAAGCTCTCAATAACTGATAGCTGATAGTATTTTGTAATTATTACCAATACTATATGTCTTCAGCAACAAACTTCCATCTTAATGGATATAAAATATCTTAAAGAAAGAGTTCCTCACACAAAGAACACTCTAGAACTATGAGCTCTTTATTAATTATGGAGAAGTTCAGACCAAGAAATCCCTTGGGCCTTTTCCCTCAAGCTCTGCTTCCTTTTTCCTGGTGCGAACTCTTAAGGTTCCCCTGGCCACCCTCATAGAAGATGACAGGGTGCCACCATGACAGGTGAGGAAGGGAGAGATAAGTTGCATTTGGAGATGGTTAGTCAGCTTTTCATCATTGTGATAAATGCCTGGAAGAAACTTAAAGGAAGACAATTTAATTTTGGTTCATGGTTTCAGAAGCTTTAGTCTTTGACGGGCTGGTTCCAAGGGCACCATGGTAGAAGGGCATGGTGGAGGGAAGCTGCTCACCTCAAGGCTGCCAGAAAACAGAAGGAGCACAAGACAGCCAGAGAGGAAGTCCTCGAGGTCTTGCTCCCATGATCCACTCCTTCCAACTGGGCCCCTCTTCCTGTGTCCATCACCTGCCCGTAAAACCATCACGTTCTGGAACTCTCTTCCCAGTGGCTTAGTCCATTGATACAGTCAGAGCCCTCGGGATCCAATAATCTCATCCCAAAAGTCTGTCAGCAAAAAAGTTGTCAACACAGTGAGTTTTTGAGAGAGACATTTTTAAAAATCTACTCAAAAAATAAAACAAAAAATTTTAAAACAAAATAACAATAATTAATACACCGGGTATCATTATCTTCAAAATCATTACTTAAAGTATGAGATATAGACCAAAAAGACTTACAAAGAAGAGACAACGGATAGTAACACAAAACTTTCAATGAAGTAAGATAAGCTAGTAGTATATTGAAACAAATTATCATATACACTAAAATATTTTTGTAACAATGGATAGCTAATTTGGGGGACTGTTTAAACTTCCCTCTACTTCCTACTTATTGTTCTATTTTACTCTATTTGTATATATATGTTTTGTGTTTCTCACATAAAAGAAACCATGTGATATATAAACTTGTATGTCTGACCTATTTCACTTAGCACTAGGTTCTCAGTTAGCATTTATTTGCCTAAAAATGCCACAAGTTGATCTTTCTTTATGGCAGAATAGTACTCGATTGTATATCAATACTACATTTTCCTTATTCATTCATCTGCTCATGGACGTACATGTTTTTCCAGATCTAGCTATTAAATGTGCTGCTACAAACATGGGTAGGCATGTATACATATAATATAATGATTTTAACTCTTTTGGGGTGATATCTAGCTGGGTCAAATGAAATTATTTTTTTCCCAGTTACCTGAGGATCGAACTCAAAACCTTGGGCTTGTGGAGCTAGTACAGCTCCACTAGTGAACTAAACTAAATTAAACTAAACAAAACTAAACTAAATCACCAGCACTCAGATAGAATTTCCAGTTTTAGCTTTTTAGAAATCTCCACACTGATTCCTACAGTGGTTGTACTAGGTTGATGATCTATCTCACCATCAACATAGAAAGTTCCTTTTCCTCATATCCTCAGCAGCATTTGTTGACGAAGTCTATTCTTTCTGGGATAAGATGGTATCTCAGCATCATTTTAATTTGGCCATCAATGATTTTTGGGGGGTTGAGACAGAGTGTCAGTGTGTAGTCCAGGTTGACTTTGAACTCACTGTGCAGCTCAGGCTGGCTTTGAATCTGCAGTGATCCTCCTGCCTCAGCCTCTCCAGGGCTGGGTATGTGCCACCACCTCCAGCTGGGAAGAAAATTTGAATTCCAACAATAATGAGGCCCAGGAGCAGAATGGTGAAACCACCTGCCCTGACCTTTGGGTCTCTTTCTGCTTTCTTTCTCCTTTCTGCCAATCCTTTAAACTTCACATAAGCTTATCGAATATCTACTCTACCAGGCGCTGTGGTAGTACTGAGGGTACAGTGAAGACTAGACAAGAAGGGACTCCTCACCAACTGGACCCCTCAGCCACAGAAGTTACTAAGCGCAGAGAAAACCTCACACACAATCATTGCTGTTATAATAGGTGCATCTAAGTAAAATGATAGGAAATAACCAGAGTAGATTGTAGGAGAACTTACCTTCCTTCCAGATCAGGGGTAGGGGGGTGGGGAGGGATGAGCAGGAGTCAGCAAGCCAAGGAGAAGGAAGTTCCTGGGCAGAGTGAGTTCCTGCCAAAATGTTAGATGATAACTTTACAGTGCGTTGTCTTGACCAGAGGCATTTGATTCTCAACTGGGGACTCCCAAAGGGATGAATATTTAATGGAGGATTTTTTTTTTTTTTTAGGTTTTTTTGAGACAGGGTCTCGCTTTTTGTGGTTCAGGCTGGCCCTGAGCTCAGCCTCCAACTCACATCACAGCAATCCTCCTGCCTCTGCCTCCCGGGTGCTGGGATTACAGGCGTGAGCCACTACTCCCGGCACTGTGGTATGTGGTACTGGTTGCTGCTGAGGTGAGTCTCCACGCCCAGTATTATTATGTGGTTACCAAGAATCGAACCCGGTCCTTGCGCTTGCAAGACAGGTGCCAGAACCACTGAGCTAAATCCCCAGCCCTAATGGAGGAATTTTTGAGAGATATGGGGCTACCTGCTAGAATCAGGAGGCATTCTTATCAGCTTTCCAGCCAACCTATGTGGCTATGTGGCTATCCCTGGGTACGTTGTGTGTGGACATGTATACACGTGCATGTGTGTATACGTGCGTATGTGTGTGTGTGAGAGAGAGAGACAGAGACAGAGACAGACAGAGACAGACAGAGAGACAGAGAGAGAGAGACAGACGGAGAAACAGAGATTTGTAACAGTGTATGTCCGTGCAACAGTGTATATACATAAATGCAGATCTATGGTTAATAATTTTGGCATCTGGCTAAGCAGCAGTAACATATTTTGATTTGTTTTTGTTGTTGTTGTTGTTGTTGTTGTTTTTGAGACAGGTTCTTGCTTTTGTAGTTCAGGCTGGCCCTGAGCTCAGCCTCAAACTTACATCACAGCAATCCTCCTGCCTCTGCCTTTCGAGTGCTGGGATGACAGGCGTGAGCCACCACGCCCGGCACTGTGGTATGTGGTACTGGTTGCTGCTGGGGTGAGTCTCCACACCCAGTATGGTATGTGGTTACTGGGGATCGAACCCAGGCCCTTGCACTTGCAAGACAGGCACCGGAACCACTGAGGTAAATCCCTGGCCCCTTGATTTTCTTTTCTTTTTTTTTTTTTTTTTGGTACCAGGGATTGAACCCAGGATCTTGCCCTTGTGAGCTAGGTATCAGAAGCACTGAGCTAAATCCCCAGCCAGACACATATTGTGCAATTCAGAGCCATACCAGCTCACAGGGAAGACAAGAGAGAGAGAGAAAGCAGAAGACTTTATTGCCCCAGAGGCACGCAGAAAGCTCAGCAATTGGATTCCTGAGCTTGACTTTAGGCATTTCGAGCTGTCCATCCTTACCAGATGTAAGCAACAAACTAGTCAACTTTTTTTTTTTTTTTTTAGATTTTTTGAGACAGGGTCTCGCTTTGTGGTTCAGGCTGGCCCTGAGCTCAGCCTCCAACTCATATCACAATCCTCCTGCCTCTGCCTCCCGAGTGCTGGGATTACAGGCGTGAGCCACCATGCCCGGCACTGGTATGTGGTATTGGTTGCCACTGGGGTGAGTCTCCACACCCAGTATTGTTATGTGGTTACCGGGGAATCGAACCCGGGCCCTTGCGCTTGCAAGACAGGCGCCGGAACAACTGAGCTAACTCCCCGGCCCCAAACTAGTCAACTTTTCAAGCAAAGTGTGGTTGTTGAACATAGCAGGAAGAGAAGGCTTTACCATTTGCAGTCTTTTGAAAAACCATCACTCTTTAAAATCTAAGCTCCTTCCATGTTTTTGCTGCTGAGCCCATGGTGAACATAGCTTTCTTCAGACTCCAAACGTAAACATGGATATATGTGTGTCTGTGTGCGTGTGGTTGGTCTTCGCCTGTGTGTGTATCGACAGATAGGGGGAGTAGTGTGTAAATGAGAGATCCTGTGAATTAGGGGCCAGCATCTAGCACCCAGATGCTCCTCCCATCCCACTGATGGTCTCAGCCCCCCATCCAAAGCAGAGGGTGGGATGATCTGCACAACAGAGCGAGTCTCCTCACATCAACCACAGGCTGGAATGCACTGACTGCACCAAGACAAACAGAAATAATATACTCACATCCACCTTCATTCCATAAAGTGAGTGGAACCTGGGCCCATCGCAGTGAATGAGCTCCAGTAATTCATCCACGCTGCCAATGTGTTATTGACATCAACCTAATTTAACTCTGGGGGAGCCAGGGGAAGGAAAGGGCAATTATGCCTTCATTGCTACGTGATCACTGTGAGTCTTTGGTGCTGTTGGAAAGCTGAATCCCAGAATAGGAAAAGGGTTGAGGAGGTTACTAGTCCCTTCCCTTCTTGAAGGCAGTTGACTTTCTGAAGTTGTGTTCTATTTTCTTCTTGATGATATTTTTGAATAGAGACTTCCCACCCTATCTCTGGTCTGAACTTCTCCACAAAAAGATGATCCTTAGATCAGTTAGACCAAGGTCTTTTCTGTATTTGTCTTCATATAATCAAAACCACTAGCACTCTCTCTCTCTCTCTCTCTCTCTCTCTCTCCCCCTCCCTTCTTTCCTTATTTTTCCCCCCAATTCTTGGGTTTAAACCCAAGAGCTTTACATTTCCAGCCCTTTTATCTTTTATTTTGAAACAGAATCTAAGTCACTAGTGCCTAAGCTAAGTTCAAACTTGCAATCCTCCTCCCTCAGCCTCTGGGAGTGTTAGGATGGCAGGTGTATGCCACTGCACCTGGAACTTTTTGTGGATTATTACAGACGGACAAGTGAGGCCAAAGTTTTTGCTAAATAGAGAGGCAAATTATGACTGATGTGTTAAATAATATCCAGAAATCCATTTAATTTTCTCTTTTCTCAAAAACAAAAATCATTGGGCCGGGGAGTTAGCTCAGTGGTTCCGGCGCCTGTCTTGCAAGCGCAAGGGCCCGGGTTCGATTCCCCGGAAACCACATAACAATACTGGGTGTGGAGACCCACACCCAGCAGCAACCAGTACCACATACCACAGTGCCGGGCGTGGTGGCTCACTCCTGTAATCCCAGCACTCGGGAGGCAGAGGCAGGAGGATTGCTGTGATGTGAGTTTGAGGCTGAGCTCAGGGCCAGCCTGAACCACAAAGTGAGACCCTGTCTCAAAAAACCTAAAAAAAAAAAAAAAAAAAAAAATCATTTATTCAAGGTCCCAAATAATCTTGGAGTCCCTATCTTCGTTTATTTCACAAATATTTTGCACACATTTACTGATAGCAGGTGAACCAAGCAGACCTGATCTTGGCGGTTGCAGGGTTCGCAGGACTGCAGGAGAGACAAACATTAAGCAGATGAACATACACATGAATGTCTAATGGCAGATTGGTGCTAATGCTCTTTGTTTCTATTCATTCATCCAACTGTCAATTCAATAAGAGAAAAAGGGAAGAGCTGCTTCTCACTGGGGAGGACTCGCTCAGTCCAGAAAGAGGAGGAGCGGAGGCAGAGTGGGAGAGCAGACGGGGGGAAGCAAGGCCATTCATTTAATACGTTCATGCCGGGGCTGCCCATGCATGACTGTCCCTGGGGCCACTTGTCCTGCTTGGTCCACCCACCCCATGCCACCTGGTGGGACAGTCCTGCATGTGGCATCACTGGCTCAAGCTGGCAGGAATGTGTTAATGCTTTGCTTCTTGCTGTAGGCAGGTGAGTAAACATTACTAAGACCTAATAGGAGAAAAGGAATTGGAAAAGAAGACTCCTGAGTTCAAATCCTGCCTCTGTCAGTGTACAGTCAGGGGGCCTAAGGCAAATTATTTCTCTCAATCCTGGATTGTCTTATCCACAAAATAGAAAGGATAATATATCCCATTTTATAAAGTTGTGGTGAAGAATGAAGTGGGATAATGTTCTAAAGTGCTTGGCATCTGGTAAGTGTCAATAAATTACTATTATTGCTGTTATGATCATCTTCAAATGCTCTAAGTTCTTTATCACCCTTCGGCTCTGACATAATTTGTTCCATCTGCCTAGATCACGCCCTGTTCCCTTTACAGTACTCACTTATGCTTGTCTTTCAAGTAACAGCTGAAATGTATTTCCCTGGAAAAACTTTTCTGAGATTAGTGGCTCCTCAGCACATGAAGAATCACTTCAGGCGTTGGGGATAGAGCTCAGGGGTAGAGCCCTTGCTTAGTGTGTGTGAGGGTCTGGCTTCAGTGTCTAGCACCACAGCCACAAAGGAACACACAGTATTTACACACATATATATCTCAAATTGTGTGTTTATCATAAAGATGATTTCTAGTTTTATGTGGTTGGTTGGTGTTTAGGGTTTGTTATTTTTAGATAGAATCTCATTAACTTGCCCAAGGCTGGCTTTGAATTTGTAATCCTCTCGCCTCAGCCTACCAATGATTACAGGCATGTAACCTGGTCTGGAAGATTCCCAGTTGTGATAAAATACCATGATAAGATAACAGTAGGGGAAATGGATACTGGACGAAACATGCACAGGAGCTATGTATACTATATTTCTAATTTTTGTCTGTAAATTGAAAATTATTCCAAAATTTAAAATATTTATGTCTTGCCTCGTTGCTGGGACAGAATACCTGACATCCACAGTATGAAGAAGGGGAGGTTTATCTGGAATGGCAGCCTCAGAGATTTCAGTCCATAAGGTCCGAAAAGCATGAGGAGCAGTGTAGCGTCTGGGTCGCAGCCACAGTGAGCCGCTCTCCCACCAGCCACACTTCCTGACAGGTTGGCGTCACCCTAACTACCCAGACACCTTCCCAAGGCCCCAGCTACAGGCTCCCAAGGCTCCCAGGGGACATTTGGATATGGCCAAAGCAGGTTTTGAAAGAACAGAGATTCTCATGCGAATCAAAATCACCATTAGATATCACCTCATGTTACCAAAAACTTTAAAACAGTAGCAAAACAAAATAAACCTCAGAAACTAACAAGCATTAGCCAGCACTTAAGAAATTGAAAACTTTTCACTGTTTGTGGCAATGTAAAATGATACAGTTTCTGTAGAAAATGGTATGATGGTTCCTCAAAACATTAAAAGAAGAGGGCTCAAGATTTAGCGCAGTGGTTCCAGCACCTACCTTGCAAGCACAAGGGCCCAAGTTTAATCCCTGGTAACACAACATCAGCCGTGGTAACTCGTGCGCACCAGCAATCAGTACCACATACCACAATGCCAGCCATAGTGGCTCACACCTGTAATACCAGCACTTAATACCTGTAATACCAGCACCAATACTCAGCTCACACCTGTAATACCAGAGACAGGAGGATTGCTGAGTTCAGAACCAGCCTGACTACAAAGCGAGACCCTGTCACAAAAAACAAGAACAAAATAGTAATTCTAGTTTTTAATTTTTTAATTTTTTAAAATTTTTTTAGTTTTTTGAGACAGAGTCTTGCTTGCTTTGTAGTTCAGGCTGGTCCTGATTTCAGCCTTGAATTCAGCCATCCTCCTGCCTCTGCCTCCCAAGTGCTGGATATATGGTACTGATTGCTGATGATCCTTAGTCACCACACCCAGCATTGTGGTATGTGGTTACCGGTGATCAAACCTGGGAATTTGTGCTCACAAGGCAGGCACTGGATCCACTCAGCTAAATCCCCGGCCCAGAATTACCATTGATATGGTAACTCTAATTATGAATATAAATCCAGAAGAAATGAAAGTAGTGTCTTTTTGTTTTGTTGGTTTTTTTTGACAAAGATTCTCTCTACGTAATTCAGCCTGACCTTGAACTCATTATGTAGCCCAAGCTGGTCTCAAATATGAAGCAATTCTCCTGCCTCAGCCTCCAAATGCCAGGGTCATAGGCATACGCTACCATGCCCAGACTGAAAGCATGGTCTTGAAGAAATATTTGTATACCCATGTTCACACCAGGGTTCATAATAACTAAAGATGGAATCGCTGAATGAATAAACAAAATATAGTAAATACATAAAATGGAGTATTTTTGAGCATTCAAAAGAAAGAAATTTGGGCTGGGGATTTAGCTCCGTGGTTCCGGCGCCTGTCTTGCAAGCGCAAGGACCTGGGTTCAATCCCCGGTAACCACATACAATACTGGGCGTGGAGACTCACACCCAGCAGCAATCAGCACCACATACCACAGTGCCGGGTGTGGTGGCTCACGCCTGTAATCCCAGCACTCGGGAGGCAGAGGCAGGAAGATTGCTGTGAGTTTGAGGCTGAGCTCAGGGCCAGCCTGAACTACAAAAAAGTGAGACCTTGTCTCAAAAAAGGAAAGAAATTTGAACACATGCTATAACATGTGATGTTAAGAACATTATACTAAGTGAAATAGGCCAGTCATTATTAAAACAAACAAACAAACAAACAAACACAAATACTATAGGATCTCACCTACATGATGTATTTAGAGTAATTGAACTCAGAGACAGAATGGATCATGGCGGTTGTGAGGGCCAGGGAATGAGGACAAAAGAGAGACATAGTTTAATGAGTCTGGAATTTCAGTTGTACAAGTTGAAAATTTTCTAAGGCTTAACTGCATGACAGTGGGTAACACTACTATGTACTAAAATGACTAAGATGGTAAATTTTGTATTACATACATATTATTAGCAGTTTAACTGGTTTTTGTTGTTTGGTTGGTTGTTTTTTGTTTGGGTTTTGGGTTTTTTTTTTTTTTCCTTTTAGTTTTTGAGGCAAGTTCTTGCTTTGTAGTTCAGGCTGAACTTGAACTCACTATGTAGTTTAGGCTAGCCTTGAACCCATGGCAATCCTCCTGCCTTTGCCTCCTGAATACTGGGATTACAGGCATGAGCCACCATGGCTGTTTGGTTTTTTGTTTGTTTTTGGTACTAGGGATGGAATTCAGTGCGGTTGATTTTTTTGAGACGGGGTCTCACTGTGTTCTTCAGGGTGACCTTGAATTAGCAGTGATTATCTTACCTTGGTCTCCTGAATGCTGAGATTACAAGCAGGTGCTGCCATGTCCAGTGTTCCTTTGTTCTTCTTCTAAAGCAGATTCCTTAGGCTCAATTTCAGGCTTTGGACTCAGTGCAAAAATGAAAAAGCTGATTTCAAAATTCATATAAAATTCCAAGGGGTCTTGAAAAGCCAAAATAATTTTTGGGGAAAAAACCAGTTGGAAAACGCATATGTTCTGATCACAGAGCTTATTACAAACGAACAGTAATCAAAATAGTGTGACATTTACATAAGGATAGAGATATATATCAAGAGAATAAAACAGAGCTTAGAAATAAACTCTTGTATCTGTAGTCAATAGATTTTGACAAAGGTTCCAGGACCATTCAGTGGGAGAAGGAATAGTTTTTTGAACAAATCCTCCCAGGAAAACTACATATCCATACAGAAGAAAAAAAAATAGAGTAAAATAAAAAGCTGGACTCCCCTACCTTGCACCACATACAAAAATAAACTCACTAAAGAGCTTCCAGATACTGAATGCAGAAGATCCCTAAACAGTGACATGTTGGAACGAGCGTGGAACCTCCATGTCCCTTCCCACATGCCTCAGCCTGTGCATCTCTTTCACCTGACTATTAATCCGGATCCTTTAAAATGTCTTTTGTAAGGCTGGGGATGGTGGGACACAACTGTAATCACAGCTCCTCAGAAAGCTAAGGCGGGAGGACCACAAGTTCAAGGCCAGCCCAAGCAACTTAGGAAGAACCTGTCTGAAAGATAAAAAGGGCTGGGGATGTATGTAGCTCAGTGGCAGACTGGTTGGCTAGCATGCCTGGGGTTCTGGTTCAGTCTCCGTTATAGTAAATTTTCATGTCCATTTAGCATTATACATCAGGCATTCTACCAGAGTCCAGGAGCTATTTTTTATTTTTACTGTTGTTGTTTCTTTGTTTTTCAAATGTGAAAAAGTTATTTGTAGAGGAAGCCATAGGTGTAATAAAAAATTCTAGGAGTCTTTTTTTTTTTTTTTTAGGATTTTTTAGACAGGGTCTTGCTTTGTAATTCAGGCTGGCCCTGAGCTCAGCCTCCAACTCACATCACAGCAATCCTCCTGCTTCTGCCTCCCGAGTGCTGGGATTACAGGCGCGAGCCACCACGCCTGGCACTGTGGTATGTGGTACTGGTTGCTGCTGGGCATGACTCTCCATGCCCAGTATTGTATGTGGTTTCTGAGGATCGAACCCGGTCCTTGTGCTTGCAAGACAGGCACCAGAACCATTGAGCTAAATCCCCGGCCTGGAGTCTTGATCAAAATTCTCCTATCAGATATTCCCAGATGGCCCATCTGCATCCCTATCTGTGGTAGACTGTTGAAGCACTGTTGAATCTGCTGGGTCACAGGCTCAAAGAGGAAAGCAGTTTGACCCCACCTGCATTAGCTGCAGAACCTTTGTCTTGCTCTGGTCCTGCTTTAGCTTCCCATTGCTATGTGGCAAATCACCACAGACTCAATGACTAAAACAAACATCCACAATCCCCTCCCCCAAATTATATGAGATCTGTAAAAAATGTGCTGAATAATAAATGAACTCTAATTAAAGACCTAAATACATAAGATCTGAAACTTTGAAACTGCTAGAAGGAAACATAGGAGAAACACTTTGAGATACAGGTATTGGCAATAACTTCCTAAATAAGACCCCAATATCTTAGAAAACAACAGCAAGAGTCAAAAAAATAAGATTGTATCAAGTTTAAAAGTTCTTCACAGCAAAAGAAACTACTAAAAGAATGAAGAGACAGTCTTCTGGGAGAAAATCTTTGCAGCTACTGTTTTGATAGGGGATTAATATCCAAAATACATAAAGAACTAAAAAAACTCCAAAAGAACAAATAGTCCAATCAAGAAATGTGCAAATGAACTGAACAGACACTTCTCAAAAGAAGAAATACAAATGGCCAGTAATTACATGAAAAACATACAACATCTTTAGCCATCAGGGAAATGTAAATCAAAACTAAATTGAAATTCCAGCTTACCCAAGTCAGAATGGCTGTCATCAAGAATACATAAAACAATAAATGCTCATGGAGATGAGGGGGGAGGACACTTTATACACGGTTGGTGGAATGTAAATTAGTACAGCCACTACGGAAATCAGCATGGAATTTCCTCAAAAAACTTAGAACTACCACATGATCTAGCTATATCATTCCTTAGTATATATCTGCAGGTATAGAGACACCAGCTTAGTTACTTTTCTTGTGGATAAAATACCTGACATCCACAAATGAAAAGAAGAGAGATTTATTTTGGCTCGTGGTTACAGTACATGGTAGGCTGGCTTTAAGGCAGGACATCCCGGCAGAAGGTTGGGGCAGCTGACTTTCCAGGCCACCTCCTCAGGGACCCAACTCTTCCCAAAAGACCCCAGCTCCTAACAGCAAGTCAGCTGCAAACTCTCATAATCCAATCATCTTCCTAAGATCCCACTCAGAGGGGGGGGCTTTTGGGGAACACGTAGATATAAACTATAACATTCTGCCACTGACCCCCCCCAGAAGATCCAGGAGCATCCTTTTATGGGAAACACGTTTGGACCATCTTTAACAGTCATCAAAATCCTAACAGTTTCAGTACTCCTGAAAAGTCCAAGTCCAAAGTCTCCTCTAGGACCAAAGCCAAATTCTTAGCTGAGTCCCTGTGAAAATCAAAAAGAAAGTTAAACCTTGCTGATATACAAGGGGACAAGGTAAAGATTCTCATTCAAAAAAGGAGGACTAGCTGGGCATAGTGACCCATGCTTATGACCCTAGCCCTCAGGAGGCTGAGGCAAGATCTCCATGAGTTTAAGACTAGCCTGGGCTACATAGTGAGTTCAGAGCTAGCCTGAATGCATGGTCCATCTCAAAACAAACAGAAAAGGAGAAATAGAGGTATAGAAACAAATGAGACGAGAGCAAGGCCAAAATCCAGCAAAGAAAACACTACATCCTGAAGTTTTAGGTCCAACACCTAGACCAAGTTGTAGTGAGAGTTATACTCCAAGGACTGGGACGGCCTTTCCCCTGCAGCGTTATCTGTGATTGTACTCACAGCTTCTTTCTTGAACTGGCTTGGTTCACTCCTTGCATCTTCCCTCAGATGTTCCCTGTTCCTGGCTTCTCCATCTTCTTGGGGTCTCCACCGCACTAGGGACTTCATCTTCCCAATTTCACCCCCTGCCTCGCCTCCTGGGTCTTTTTGTGAAATTTGAGTGGAAGCCTGCCTAACCCCACAACTCTTGCATTCTGCATGCCTGTAAAACGAGCATCACATGATTGGCGCCACGGTCTGCTACCAGCTCATACAGTAGCCAAGTTCCTTTGCACCATGGCTGTAGAAATCTTTAAGTGCTGGGTGGCTGAGAACTGTGAGCTGAATCACAGGCAGCAAATCCCCTACAAGTCTGTACTCCACCATTTTGCTCTGGGACTCTTCTCAAAGCAAACTTTTCACTTTTGCAATTTTGAACCTACAAAGGATTGAACCTTGATCATTCCTCAATGCCACTGAGCCTTTTTTCCTTTTGTCCTGATCCACAGTATTGGCTTCTTTTTTTTTTTTTTTTTTTTTGAGACAGGGTCTCACTTTGTAGTTCAGGTTGGCCCTGAGCTCAGCCTCAAACTCACAACAATCCTCCTGCCTTTGCCTCCCGAGTGCTGGGATTATAGGCATGAGCCATTACCCCAGGCACTGTGGTATGTAGTATTGATTGCTGGTGGGCATGAGTCTCCATGCCCAGTATTGTTGTATGTGGTTACCAAGTATCAAACCTGGGCTCTTGGGCTTGCAAGACAGGCGCCAGAATCACTGAGCTAAATCCCCGGATCCAGTATTGGCTTCTTTTTAATGCTAATCTTCTCAGCAACCAATCTCTCCTCTGCTCCATTTTTGAGAGTGTCAACTTTACCAGAACTTCCTTTCTGGTGAAACTAAACTTTTAAAAATCATTTAGTTCTGCCATTGCTCTTAATTCTCAATGTAGAGCTAGTAAAAGCCCCCAATAGCACCCATGCTACAGCCTGCATGTTAGGTTGCCTTGAAATTTCCTCTACCAGATTAATTATTCCACCACTATGAATCTGTCTTATACAGTCTCAGGACAAGCAAGGCTCAGGATGTGAGCAAAATGTAGACAAAATTTCTGCCACAACCTAACACATGAGTCCAACTGTCAGTGGAATCCTGTTCCCAGCTGAAATCTCCCAAGCCTGACCTTTACCATCTGCTTTTTAATCAGCATTCTGGTCTTCTGATATCCAGCCAAATACTTCCATCAAAATCAACTTTACATCATTTTAGGACTACTTCTCTTGCCAGCATCTGGAAACTTTTCCAAACTCCTCCAGTGAATGACTTCTGAACCACATGATCAAGAAACATCAGAGCAATGACCTCATTCCTGGTACCAAAGTCATTTCTCACACTGTAATGTATACAGTACCTGACACCCATAGCATTCAGGAGGAGAAGCTTATTTGGCTTACAGTTATTCTGTATTTGGCTCCAATGCAAGACAACATGATGGAGGAGAAGCTGCTCATATCATGGCATCTGGGAAGCAGAGAGAGTCAAGAGAGGAGCCAGGGAGGGAGATAAACCCACTAGCCAAGCCCCAGGGACCCCATTCTCTGACTAGACCCCACAGCCTAAGAACAAGTCAAATAAAATCCCTCATAATCCAATCAGCATCTAAAAGATCCACCTAGGAGCACCTGAGGCTCTTGGGGGATATCCAGATATAGACCATAGCGCCTCCATACCCACGTTTAGTCATTAGGTAACTGCAAATCAAAATCACAATGACATAGCTTTTTGCATCTACTCTGGCAGCTACAGCTAAGAATATTATCAAGTGCTGGCAAGAATGTATAGATATTGGACCCTGTACACTCCTGGTGGGAATGTAAAATGGTGCACACAGCTGCAGAAAACAGTTTGTGGCTTCTTAAAAAGCTAAACAGAATTACTCTGTAACTCAGGAATCTATTCTTTGTTGTATATCCAAGAGACAAGTACTCAAACGCATACATGTATCTGAATGTTCATAGTAGCAATATTCCCAACAGCCAAAAGGAAGAAACTGTTCTGTTCAAATGTCCATCAAAGGATGAACAAACAAAATTCAGCAATACAAATAAATTAAGTACCAATACAGGTTATACCTTGAATGAATCTCAAAAACAGTAAGTTAAACGGAAGAAGACAGGCACAAAAGATCAGGTAGTGTATGATTTCATTGACATGAAATGTCCAGCACAGGTGAATCTATAGAAAGCCGGTGATGGCAGCCAGGAGGTGGAGGTAAGGGAGTGACTGCCTTTGAGTATGGTTTTTCTTGGGGAAATAGTGCAAATATGTTGGGACTAGACAGAGGTGACAATTGCACGACATGGTGAATGAACTAAATGGCACTGAAGTATATACTCTAAGTATCTGCTTTTTGTTATGTAAATGTTACCTGATCTTCTTAAAACCAATTCTTTGAGATCCATCTTCAGAGCTTTGATCCAGGACATCTGGCACAAGGCGAGGATGTACACTGTCAACAAGCCTTGGATGCCATGTTTGAGGAACACTGCTAAACTATGGTAAGCGGATCGAGCCTCTTCCATCGATTCCTGAGAGTCTTTTTTGCGAATGTATATCGTAATTGTAATTACTAATGCCGCACCACTTTCTCCTGGATTCCAAACTCTATGGGGATAGGATTATGTCTTCCTTACTCATCATAATATCCTCAGCATCCTGCGATAGCTTCTGGACGATGCACGTGCTCAATAGACATGGGGTGAATTGAATAACTGAAATAGATTAAGTAGGTGAGATCAGGGTAAATAGGAAAAATACTAAGAGGTCTCAGACCTAAGAATTCACAGTTCAAGTGGTGGGTCCATGGCTTAAATGTGCTTGTCTCTGATTTTCACTGCATGAGGAAGTGTGCCAGTCTACAGGCTGCAAATCATTTGATGCACTGGTTTGCATATCTCTTCTAAAACGCAAGTTGAAATTTAATTGCCACTGTACCAGTTGAAGTGGTTGTGGGTCACGAAGGGTTGGTGGAAGCGGGCTTACCTCACCATCGACTCATCCATCTTCCCTCCTTCTCTATCTTATGCGTGCTCATTTGCCCTTCGCCATGTTCTGGTCTAGCAAGAAGGCTGTTGCCGGACACAGCTCTTTGTTCTCTGATTTCCCATGAGTAACCTCGATGTTTTGTAATTTTCCCAGTCTGTGGAATAGTCTGTTACAGCAGCAGGAAATAGACCGAGACAGTTGGGAAAAGAGCCTTCTCCAGTATCCCAAACTGGGCTCCCCTGAGGAAGCATCTAAGAGCCCATGGCTGAGCCTGGGCAGGGCAGTCTTGCTTTCGAGACCCCAGAGCCTTTCCTCCAGAGGCACCCAACTCTGCTGGCATCTCCTAGCTGCTAGGCCCTGGCCAGTTTTTTCTGGCCTCTCTGACTGATCACAATGCCTTTTGGCTGGGCAAGTGCTCTTACTCTTGGCCACTTCCACAGTGCCTTAGAGCAAGCACACAGTCAGCAGAACTCTCCCCTTGGCGTCCCTGAGCTGGTGCTGGGCCAAGCCACTGTCGCCTGTGCTTGCTTCTGAGGCCTCATCCACACTGCAGAAAGCATGATGCAGCCACGAGGGTGTAGGTGAAACACCCGGGAGATGGCTGGAGCCTCAGACCTGGTACATCATGTGGAGCCAGCACAAATGTAACTTTCTCCTCATCGCTCTTACTTGTCTCATCCAGGGCCAGGCCTGGGAGAGCCACGCAACTCCTCCCCTATTGCCTCCTAGAAGCAGAGTCATTTTCCAATTCTATTTAAGTTTGTGACTATTAATTAACACAAAGTCAATCGATATTTCCCACCCCTGTACATACGTGTCTACACCAAGGATCCACAAAAATAGTGTGCTTCCATGAAAAAAGTAGTACCTTTCATTAATTGATTTTATCACTGGCTAATTATGTTGTCTTTTCTGAGGCCTCAAATGTTTCCCTCAACCTGGAACACTCACTTCTATTGAGTACCTGCTCTACACAAGCTCTCTTAGAGTTTTATGTATGTCACCTCATTTATTATCATGCAACTTTACCAGGAAAGTTATTTTTTTAAATTTATTTTTTTGGTACCTGAGATTGAACTTGGGACCTTGTACTTGTGAGGGAGGCTCCAAAGCTAAATCTCCAGCCCTGTTTTTTTTGGTTGTTGTTTTTTTGAGATAGGGTCTTGCTTTGTTCTTCTGGCTGGACCTCAACTCACTATGTAGCCCCTACTTTTGGCTAAGTTATGTTTTAAGAACTTAACTGTGAAATATATAAGCAGAAGATATCTAAAACATGTATATGAATAGCTTAATAATAATTTCCCTTACCATGTACATATATTGAATATATCTGCGATGAAAATGCCCCCTACCTTTGGTGCCAGAGATTGAACTCGGGGCTCTTTCACTGAGCTATACCCCTGGGCCACCTAGCTGTCTTTATAATTTTATTATTCATGTATGCATTCCTAGATGCATAGTTTAGTTTTGCCTGTTTTAGAAATATAAGTGAATGAAGCCATACTGTGTATACTGTATTCTCTTGAGTTTTTAAAACTTACTCTTATTTTTGTGAAATGCACTCATCTATGTCATTTCATGTATCTGAAGTTAATTGATGTTCATTACTGTACATCTCTTTGTGGAAAATACCACAACTGACCTTTCCATTCACAATAGATGGACATTTGGCTTCCTTCCCCCGTTTGGACATTATGACTATTCCTGTACATGAGTTGATGTATTGGGGTCCAGAATTCTCCAGGGTATATAATTAGTAGTAGAACTGTCATATTATAGACTAGCATCTTCAGCTTAATGGGTCAGTCTAAGGATTGTTTCCTAAAGTGCTCATAATAAGTGTTATATTAATCCTTCATATTTTACTGACAAGGAAATCTGAGGCTCAGGAATGTTCATTGTGGCTCATGGTCACAAGTTCCAACAGGAGGAGTTGGGATGTAAACCAAGCCCATCTGATTGCAAAACCCCGTTCTTCACCAACTTGCTACCTGCCTTCTGTTTTAATTAAGGTCTATTCAACTAGAAAGCCAGTCATAACTCATGAGTTAAAATATGTAAGTGATCATTTCTTGCTCACATAATGAGCTGAAGAGAGTGTTTCAGTTCAGTAGGAGTCCTGTTCCACTGTCATTAGAAATCAATCAGGGTTACATTACCACCTTGTTGTAGGGTACCTCATTGGGTCCAGTTTGCTGCTAGGTCCTAGACCCAGCTAATAAAGACTATGTGCAAATTTTCACTTATGTGTAAGTTTTCGGAGATGAGTTGGTTCTATACCACTTCTCCACTAACTCATGTGGCCCTACCTAACTTCAGTGAAATCTAGAAAATACAGATCCAGCTAGGGAGTCACATCCCACTTCAATGCCCTTACCATAGAAAAGGCTGGAATAGATTTCAGTGGATAGTTAGCCACTTTACTATCCTATAATACTCTCCCATCCTGCCCTTCATTATTTCTGAGCATATTTCTTCCTTGTTTACTTTGACTTAAAGTTTTTCCTTCTTTTTATTGCATTACAATCTCAACAGTAAATCATGGTAATCTTGAGGCTTTAGTTCTAGAAAAAGTTAATTGTTTCCTGCTAGGTGGCTATTGAGCCAAATGAACAGAAGTATTGCTCACACCATCTAGTTTTCTCCATCAAACATATTTTGAAAATGTATGTCCTGTAAGGTACCAAGCGCACACAAAGGTACTATACCTGCTTATCGTGCTCGGGTATTCCAGAAAGCAGTTGTATGGATGATGGCTAAGGCTGGTGCACAGAGGTTGTAGTTAGAACCAGTCTCACTTAGATATCCAGCTATCTTCCATGCAGAGAAGGTTGGATGGGATCTGATAGGCAGATACAAAGAAGGATTGTGGCCCACAAAGGGTGGCGCTATGGACTAACTTCACACTGCGGGTGATGTGTAGAAACTTCATTGCTCTCAGGCCTGGATATAACAGCCTCAGGCCTTGATATAAAAACCCGAGGCCTTGGATAGGTCTTCAGGGCCTTGTTTGTGGAAATTATAGTTTCTTCCATTCCAATAGTCTTATTCAAAAGTCTATGGGCCTTCAAAGGCATTGTCCACTAGAAAAGGCTGTTTCTGTGCCAGCATAGGTTAGGTAAGAACATGGAAGGAATGACTTTTCGGTCCCTTTCATGCCCAGCTCTATAATCCAAGGTCAAATAGACATAGTTCTAAAGAGCAGGGCATTCTGAACCTTTAACTTTTCGCTGTTTCTTCTGCCACCTGGAAAAGAAGGTCTTCCTCTTCACCAGGCAGATGGTCTACCCTGAAAACCTGGGGTGCCACTGGAGTGAGGGGCTGGAGGGGGGGCGGGGGGCTAGGGTTGAGTGAGGAGCAGTTGATCAGGTCTCTTAACTAGTCTCATCTTGTTCCTGCATCTGTAAAATGTACCTCGAGCTGAGAAAGCAGTAATTATCTCTGCTTTGCAGATACAGAATGCCAGGCTCCTCCGAGCAGCTCACTTGCAAAGGAATTCACTATATAAAGCAGTCAGGCTTCAAGCCCAGAAGTCTGACTCCAGAGGTGGTTGGCGTTTGTCATTACCAGTGAATCCGGGTACTGGGCTGAAGAGAAGCAGGATGAGAGGGGAGGAGATAAAGCTATCGCACTGAATACGGACCTCTGCTGTGAGATGTTTCCTAGTTTCCAAATTGTTAAAACGAGAGTAATGTTTTAGCAAGAAGATAATGCGTTGTTGTGGGGGAGCAGGAAGGACATGAAGGAGGTACGCGGTGTAATCCGTCTCTCGCATGCTTTTTTCCTCGGTTTACAGCTTCTGGAAGGCCCTAAGCAGCCGCGTTGACAGGCCTGGAGCGCCTGCCACCCACGAGGACGCAGAGCTGCCCTCCCCTCAGGACGCCGCCGACCCCCCAGCCGAGGTTGGCAGGAGGGGCGAGGGTGCAGCGTTTGCCACGGTTTATGCGCCTCCAGAGCTTCGGAGCAAGATTTCCCCAAAAAGCCATATTAAATAAATAAAAGGAAATTCAGCAGATGGGAACATGAATCAATGAAAACTCCCATATGAGTGCAAAGATTTATGTCAAAAAACAAAGCATCAACATCTGGGAGCTGCCTCGCTCCTCTTGGCTGCTCGTTTGGAATGGATTCTCGGTGTCGCTTTCCGCCTCTATCTGGCCCTGGGAGAGGACAGAAAGAAATAAAGAATGAAACTCATTTTAAAAGAGTCGTTTTTAATCAGAAATGATCGCTGCTTTCGCTCTCAAGGCTGCAGGGTACGTGATGCAGGCGGCGGGGCTGCAGGCTGGGCCCCCAGAGCGCGAGGACAGGGAGCCCCCTGCCGGACGCCCGGGGCGCCCTCCCCACCCATCCTCGGTGGATCAGTGGCCGCCGCGGCAGCGCCTGACCACGCAGGGGCGACACCCCCAACTCCCTGCAGTCGCGGGCGGATTAGCGCCACGTCCCGAAGGTCACGTGGCGGGGCGGGCCCTGGGAATGTGTGGCCGTTTCCTCAGGCAGTCAAGCCCGGAGAGCCTGACCGACCCCAGGGAACCTGGCCCGGGGTTCCCCCAATGTGGAGGAAGGGGAGCGGCCACCGGAGGCAGAGGAGACCTGCACTGCAGATAGAAGTGAACGTTTAATTCTTAGTCTGGGCCACGCGGGGTTTAGGAAGACAGATATGGGAGGCTGGTGTCTGAGTTCAAATCCGACTCTGCCACAAGCGTGTAATCTTGGGCAAGTTTACCCTCCAGAGTCAGAATTTCATCTGTAAAATGGCAATGATTGCACCAAACGCCTGGAGGAAAAGAAAATGGAAAAACGCAAGCGCGCACATGCGCTTAGTGTTACACGGATACTAGTGAGTTTATGTTAGCGTCTACTGTTAGAACAAAAGCTCAGATTTTCACCGGCCCATAGGCTCCGTATCCACCCACACTTCCAGCTCTGCCCCTCAAAGGCTACTGATCCCATTCACCCCTGGGTTCCAACCGCCTTGCCCTTGTCTTCTACCCGGCAGCCAATCGTGTTCCCTTCTGTTTCAGGGCCTTCACATGTTCCTTCTGCCGGAAAGGCCCCTTTTCGCCTTCTGCTCGACCCACTCTGCTCTTTCTTTGGGCCTCTGTGCACTTGTTACATCATTTAGGAACTTTCCTGGCTCCTTCTTCTCACGGCCTCCTCCTCCTGTGCCCTGTGCTGCCATGGCGATATCTGGTTCTTTCTCACCGGAGAGCTGCCCTCACCTGAGATACAACATCGTTTTGTTATATCCTTAACGCCCAGCACCTAGACAGCCCCCTTGGTGACACCAGGAGCCCAGCCTGTTATATAAACTGCAATATGCCCAGCTCAGGACAGTGAGGGCCCTAGGTGGTCCATTGTGGTAGTGACCAGAGAGGATGGTGGGACACTGAGGCCAGAGGGAATCCGCGGTCTTCTATGTGGTGTTGCCAGTCCCTCTTAACAGTAAACACATACTAAGATTGTCTGTGTGCCAGCTCTCGTGCTTGGCACCAAGAGCACAGACCTCTACAATTGTGTCTGTGACCTCACAGAGCTCATGGTCCCAAGGCCAGGAAAGACGTGTAAACAGAGGACAATAGAAATACACTGGAGCAGCAGTCAGGCCGTGTGTGTGTGTGTGTGTGTGTGTGTGTGTGTGTCTGTCTGTCTGTCTGTCTGTCTGCAGTGGGGATGCCCGTCCCTACAAGGACAGGCCCTTGGCAACAAGTGGTGCAGGTGGACTGAGCTGAGTGCTTTCCCGCATTACTAACACTCACACTGTCAGACGGGCCTGTCGTTGCCCCCACCATTCAGTGAGCCATAAAGAAGTGCAGAACTTGCCAAGGGCTGCAGACAGTAATGGCAGAAGCAGGATTCAAATGGCGCGTCCTGAGCCACAGCCAGCCCTCTGAAGTATTTGGCCATCCTGCCCCAAGCAAACGGCTGTGTGGTGACCCCACCTGCCCCTCTCCCGTTTCTGTGATACTGGCAGTGGGGCACTGCCCCTTCTGAGGTCCCTCCCACAGGAATGCCACCACCAAGAGCAAAGGGTGGGAGCAGAAGGCCAGGCTGAGAGGCTGGGAAAAGCTATATACCCCATTCTGCATGAGGAGCCTAATGAGGAAGGTTCCCAGGGCGCCCCGGAGACCTGCAAGGGCCCAGCTGAAAAGGGGCGCGCTCTGGCTTCTGTGCTCCAGATTCCTGCTCGTGAGGGAGGCCGGCCGCTGGGCTAGCAGGCACCCCTGAGGTGTGGCCTCGCCCTCACACCCTCCCCTAGCTCTGCAGCTGTTGCTGCATCTCACCGCAGGGAGCTGCTGCCGCTTTGTTTTTATCTAAAAATGAAATTTTTTTATTTTAAAATTTGCATTTGTGTATATTTGCAGTATATAATGATTACATTCATCACTGGGAGCTGATACATGTACAGAACACATTTTTTTTTTTTTTGGCCCCCTCCATTCTCTCCTCACCGCTTGGAGAGTTTTTTTCTTTGAGTCAGGGACCTGCTAAGTCTCTAAACTGCCCAAGCTTGGCTTCAACTCGCAGTCCTCTGCCTTAGCCTCCCAGAGTGCTGGGATTATAAATGTATACCACCACATCCAGCTACAGGGAGCTTTTTAAAAGGTTGGATCCTCATTCCACATATGCTTTATAAATACCAGCCCTGGCTGCCTTCCTGGGTGGAAGAGTCAGCCAGGGTTTGGGGGCTTCCAGAGAACTCCTCAGGATCTCCTCCGATGAGGCCTGAGGTGGGGGGTGTTCCTGCCTCATCCTTAGTATCTGGAGAATTATGACAGATGGATCCGAGATCACAGCAGAATATCTAGTGGAAAAATCTAGTAGGTAGTATAGGATGGGAACTCAGGAAAGAAGATAAAAGTCAGGCTAATTGTTGTCACTATTTATTAAGTCCTTTCTGAGTATCAGGGATTGTATCAAGCCCTTTGTATGCACCCCATTTCATAGATGAAGAATTACTCAAAATCTCAAGAAGCCTTCCTGAAGCCGGGGATTTAGCTCAGTGGTTCTGGCGCCTGTCTTACAAGTACAAGGACCAGGTTTGATTCCCTGGTAACCACATACAATACTGGGTGCGGAGACTCATGCCCAGCAGCAATCAGTACCACATACCACAGTGCTTGGCGTGGTGCTCATGCCTGTAATCCCAGCACTTGGGAGGCAGAGGCAGGAGGATTGCTGTGATGTGAGTTAGGCTGAGCTCAGGGCCAGCCTGAGCTACAAAAGCGAGACCCTGTCTCAAAAAACGAAACAAAAAACACTATATGTCATCAACGTGAACTAAGAATTATAATAACAAAAACTAAAGGGAAATGGATTTTAGGGGCACAAGTGAGGTGGGTATGAATGGGGAGGGGACTAAAAATAACGAAGCTGTATCATGTATACGTACCCACTTCCCAAGATTGATACAAACATCATGTACTGCAAAAGAACTGAAAAAAATGAATAGATTATTAAAAACAGAATTTATAACTTTGAAAATATGTACAATAACACACAAAAAAAAAGAAAAAGAAGAAGAAGCCTTGAGTTCACACAATTAGAAATCAGTGGAGGATCAAGCCTAGACCACTGTGATTCCAGGACCCAAGCACCTAATCGCTACCCTCACTGAGGAGTCATAAAACAGAAGGCTGGTGCAGACGTGAACAAAGCACCGCTAAATGAGAGGTGGACAGTGCTTGCTGAGGGGTCAGAAGAGGAGGGAGTGGTGACAGAAGCAGAGAGATGATCAGAAGCAAACAAACAAGGGAGATGCAAAGGAAGCCAGAGAAGGACGCACTCAAGGTCTGACGCAGGGCAATGATTGCTCCAGACCCAGTAACTGGCTGAGTGTGGGGCTGTCTGACACCTTGGGGTGTCTGTGAGATCACGAGAAATCTGGAAGACAGGCCGGGGAAGAGGAGGAGCTAGTTGTGCTGGCCTGAGTATAATTCTGCTCCTTCCTGTATTGGGCTACATCCTGCCCTTGAGGTCCATTAGATGGACCCCTTGATTCTTTTGTATCCCAATTAAACTTCTTCAAAGACTAGCTCCCACAAGTCTCTAGTATTTGCAGTAAGAGTCAAAACTTGTGTGGGAGAGGACAGAGAGCACCCTGGAGCCAATGCTGAGTGCATACTTTCTCTCCTGGGTGGCTTGGGGGAAAGGATGCAAATGACAGAAATAAGGAGCTGGGGATTTAGTGTAGTGGTGCTATCACCTGTCTGGCAAGCAGGTACGGTGGGGGGTGGGGGATGGGGTGATGAGGTTGGTTTTATATGTAAGATATAAAGTGTGAGCGGTCAAATGAGTCAAGGCCTCTGGGTCTGAAGGCCCCCAAGGGATTATGTAGGCGGGCTTTAATTATCCTCTGAATTCTGCATCAGAAAAACAGATCTGAAAGCAAGGAAGCCGTGCAGAAATGAGAGGTAGCACATGTGTTAATTTCTTTCTTTTTTTTTTTTTTTTTTTTTTGCAGTACCAGGGATCAAACTCAGGACCTGGAGCTTGTGAGTCAGGCGCGATACCACTGGGCTATATTCTCAGCCCAGCATGTGTCAAGAAATCTGACAAAGAATCAGAATGGGAGCTGCAAAGGGCAGAAGGATCAAGTAAAGGAATTTCTCTCAAGATAGAAAAGACCTGTGTATACTTCATAGGCAGGAAATTAAAAAAAGACCAAAGAGACATAAGCTTTGACATGAGGGTCAAGATAATTATAGTGACAAAGTTCTAAAAGAGACAGGAAGGGAACGGGACTGATAACAAACAGGGCATTTGGCCTGCAACAAAGAGAAAACTCAGACTTCTCCAACTGAGTCTACATTCTTATTTCCTCCAAAACAACTGTGTCTCATGTTTATTTGTATAATCCGCGACTGACATCCAAGGATATTCGGACCTGCTCTCAAGTTAGATTCTGCCCCACCATTGTCCTTGTCGTTGTCGCCATTGTCATCATCATCATCCTCCTCACATGTAGCTACCATTCATTAACAGTGCGCCTGGAAATTTAAGCATGTTATCTCACAAGAAAGGTACGATTATCATTAGTTCCATCTCCTGGATGAAAAGGCTGAGGGAAAAGATATTGTAATCAACTTGACCAAGGTCACCAGGATGGTGCGGGGAGAGCTGTGTTGGCCAGAAGCCCCGCCTTTGTGTGCTGTAACTGTTGGACACTTCAAAGAGTTGAAAGTGGTCGCCTCTGGGGAACAGGACTGGCGGTACAGAGCTCGCAGCAGAGGTCTGCTGCTTGTTTGAAATAAACCTTTAGGACTATTTGACATCTTACTAGAGTAGGAGCTCTTTCAACGACCTTCCCTGCCCTCCTTTACATTATTTTTTATTAACAATGAAAAGATAATTTCAACTTCACAGATCTTTTTATCTGGGGGGTCAAATCCACTGAGCTGGGTGTGCTCTCTGCCCCTGCCAGCAGGCCCTCTTTAAACACACTTCCCATGTAAGTATAAATTGTTTGACCACCTTATCAGCCTCATGTCCAGATCCTTATCAGGTAGTAGTTTTTCTACATGTTCTTAAAAAATTTTATATAAGGGAGTCTACATTCTTTTCATCTTTTCTTTCAACTTTTTTATCACTACATCTTTGCAGTACATAATGATTACATCTATTTTGGGGAGTTGGTACATGTACATAACACCTTTTTATATCCCTTCTTCTCCTTTACCTTCCCCCTCCCTCCATCCCTTTGTAATAATAATAATAATAAAAAACCACCAATAAAAGGTAAAAAGAACTTGCATCACTGCTCAGCTGATGACCCAGCCTTCTCAAGGAGGAAGGTGAGGTCATTGGCCTAGAAGGGACAAGGTGAAAATGAGGACTTGAACTTCTCTAATCCATCTCCCGCTGGGCAGCCTTTCTCAGATCCTCTGACCTGCTTGGTCACTTTCCTGCTGAAGCTTTTCCCAGGTAGCCTGGCTCCATTTACATCTCTCCACAGGAAAGGCCAATCGCCATCCATGGTTTATGCCTCTTCCAGCCACGGCAATCTTGACTTGTGCTTTCTTTGCTAAATTGCGCTTTCTTGCCTCTCCATGACTCTACTAACTGGGTCTCCCTGACTGAACTGTGCTTTTCCTTTTGATCTTCTAGCTAGTTCCGAATCCTCACAATCCAGGTTGGTCCATTTTAGACATGGCTGCTTCCAAAAAGCCTTCTAGACTTCCATGCCTTCGCCTCTCTGGGGTCCCCGCAGCCCTGTGTGTCCCCCACTACAGAACTTGCTGATTTCTGAAGAACCACATTTCCCAGGATTCGCCACCCATACCAACTGGAGGCTGATCAAACTGCTTTAACCTACAGGGCACAGGAGAAAGGTGCTGTGTGAGTTCCAGCATTAAGCCTTAAGAATTCTGGCAGTTTCTGCTTGTGTACTTTGGAAGTTCTGAGCCATCGTGCATAAAGCTCAGCTACACAGCCAGAGAAGTCACAAGGCGCAGACAGGACTGAGGTCTCGTGGAGAAGGGAAGAGGCCCAGCTTCTGCAGGGCCCCACTTGCTGCCATCTGACTGCAACCTCAGGAGAGACCCTGAGTGAGGCCAGCAGAATTAACCAGCTGAGCCTAGTCAGTTCACAGAACTGTGAGAGATGATTGTTTTAAGCCACTCAATGCTGAAGTGGCTGTTATGCTGCAATACATAACTAAAACCCCCTTCTGTATTTCAATTGTCTATTGACTGTTTGGCCTGCTATGATTTTTGTTGTTGTTTTGTTTTTTGAGAAAGGGCATCACTATGTAGCTCCTCAAAGTCAAGGCAATCCTCTTGGCCCAGCCTCTCGAGTGCTGGCATTACAGCTGTGTGCCACCATGCCCAACTCTATATACTATTTTTTTTGTGAGGTCAGGGAGTACATTCAGGTTTTAAAATGGTGATATATGCAGGACATTCTCAAGCAGGAAGTAAAACTTTCATATATTTGATTAATGCAAGTTAAGAATGTCTGCAGAAACCAAGGTAACAACCATCACCTAGAACACTCTGTGGCAGGTATACAATGCACATGTACACATTTTAAGAGGTGATTAACTGGGCCCCTGTGGAATAGGCTCCCGGTGTAAGACAGCTTGCCTTTGTAGAGGGACTGAATCAACAATCCACTGACACCGAGCAGGAGAAAAGACTGTCTGGTTGTTTGGGATCTGGACACTGTAGGCATAGGCAAAGGTCAAGGAGAAAGTTACCAGTCCTGATAGTGTTGTGGGTGGCACTGATCAGGTGATCTGACTTAACTGTGAGGGTTCCAGCAGCCCTCACTATTTACTACTCCTGCAAGTGGTCTGTTGAGCTGTTTATGCTTAGGGACAGTGCTTCTCCTTGAAAAGTTTCTTTGTTGGTACTGGGAATCAAACACAGGGCCTTGTTCTTCCAAGGCAGGTACAGCACCACTGAGCTAAATCCTTGGCCCTCAAAACTTTTTTTGGGGGGGGGGCGGGGGGTTATTTGTGATTGAGTTCAGTCCAGCCCTTTTTGAGCAAGGGTCTTGATAATTTGCCCAAGTGGGACTCAAACTTGGGATCATCCTGCCTCAGCCTCCCAAAGTGCTGGAATTATAGGCAAGTGCCACAGCATTTTTTTCTTTTTTCTTAGTACCAGGAAGCAAACTCAGGCCTTATGCTTGCCAGGCAGGCGCTGTGCCACTGAACTACATTCCCAGCTCTCACAGACTTTTCAAAATCCTTTAACTTCAAATGGGGAGGGCCCTTAATAAATGTGTGTGTGGAGAAACAATATATTCCCACTCCAGCCAGCAAGTCCTGCGCTGGGTCTGGTGCTCTTGGCTGCAATCGCCATCTGCACAAGGTGTTAGGTCGAGTCAACCTGCACTATTTGAACATATTCCATGGCTTGACAGTATAAGACACACAAAATGGGGAAATGCTATCCCTGCCCTGAGGGAGAGAACTAGGGAGACTAACACAAATGAGACAATTAAATAATGAGGCAACATATAATTACTACTAAAGTGTGTAGTAAGAAATTAAATGGAATTAGAAAAGGCAGGGAGCAGTAGGGGCTCAAACATTTGGTAAGTCTTCACTGCAGAGTGAAGCCCTTGAAATAGGAAGCAAAATACCGACAGGCTGAAAGGGAGAAGGGTATGAAAGTCCCAGGAGGGGGGCCGGGGAGTTAGCTCAGTGGTTCCAGCACCTGTCTTGCAAGCGCAAGGGCCTGGGTTCAATTCCGGTACCCACATACAATACTGGGCGTCACGCCTAGCAGCAATCAATACCACATACCACAGTGCAGGGCGTGGTGGCTCACACCTGTAATCCCAGCACTTGGGAGGCAGAGGCAGGAGGATTGCTGTGATGTGAGTTGGAGGCTGAGCTCAGGTCCAGCCTGAACTAGAAAGCGAGACCCTGTCTCAAAAAAAAAAAAAAAAGAAGTCCGAGGAGTAACAGGGCCAAACCTAGCATATTTGTCATTTTATTTGGAGGTAGTAACATAAACAGTGTGAAGGTGGCTGCCTCAACACTCAAAACAAGATTATTTGTGAACAGTTTGCCAAAATTCAAACTCCTATTTACCCAGTTTGTTACTTATAATGCCTTTCTCCCTTCCCCACCTGGAAAACTCTTATTTATATTTAAAGGCCCAGCTCAAATGTAATGCATATCTGAATCCTCCCACAACCCATCGCCCCTGCTTCTGTAAGAGCATTATCTCTTCCATTTGTCTACCCTCTCCTCTACTGTAATTGATAGCAATCACATTTATTAGGTGTGCACTATGTGTCAGAAACTAAGCTAAACATTTTTAATGTGTTATTTTATTTAAGTCTTACCACTGCAGGAAGCTCCTGCAATTTCCCGTTTTATAGATGAAGAGGCTTAGTGTGGTTAAGGAAGCTGCACAAAATAACATACCTAGGAAATTAGAAAGCTGGGATTCAAACTCAGATTTGTGAGACTCCAGAGTCCACTCATAATCCACTGGACCATGTACTCCTGGAAGCCAGAAATGCTCTTTATTCATCTACCTTTCTAGATTCAAGGACGGTGGCTGACATGGCTCAAAACTTGCTTAACCAATTAATATAACTTTCACGGCACATACTTGTAGGTGAAATTGTTAGTCCTTTACCCCATTTAGGTACTTTCACCTAAGTCACATATCTAAGGAAGAGTAAGGGGAAGTTTGAATATCCTACATTTGAATTTAAGCGCTTTTATCTTATGGACTCAAGTGTGATGAAACAGGAACCAGTCCATTCCACAAAAGGACACACATGTAACACTGACTCTAACAGGGTGTGCGTCTAGGAGTCTCAGCCAGTCAAGTTTTTCCATCGGACACCAAAGCCGCACAAACAGCCCCCATGAGACACGGGGTCGCAAGGCCGGTGCGAGAGCCCAGGAATATAACACTGGTCTGTGCAGTTTTCAACGTCTACATAGTCAGGCCTGGCAGGACACATCTCAGCAAACAGCCCTGGGCGGGAAGCTCCGTACCCGGCTCCCTCCGTAGGAGCCTCGGGGCCCCAAGAAGGCTTCTCCCTCTGCTGGCCCGCAGTGTCTACAACCCTTCTCTAGAACTGCCCGCCAAAGGGCCTGCCCTGAGTCGCCTTCCGCCGGGCGTCCGAAGCCGAGACAGCTTCGACCAGCATGTCCCGCCCTGGCGCGCTTCACCTCCCCGCGAGCCCCACGTCCACCCCACCCCTCTTCCGGTTGGAGCGCGCGTCCTTCCGGCCGGGCTTTTCCTCATTGGCCGGGCCCGGGCTTGCGTGGACTGGGCCGCGCAGCTCCTCTGCGGGCGCTCTAGCCGCCCGCTCCTGCTCCGGCCTCGTCCTTTCGGCTTGAGCTCTCTATGGTGCTGGCGACATGTGGCGCCTGTCGGGACTCCTGGGCCGAGGTAGGAAGCCTCCGAACCTCGAGCGTCTGGAGGCCGCTGAGAGCAGAGGGGAGGGAGGGCACGGACACCACGGCGCTGGGAAACAGCCTGCCGACAGTGGGCGGAGTTAGGGGATGGGCGGGGAATGGGCGGAGCTACCTAGTCAGGAAGTCAGGCAGCCGCATCTGAAGACTGATTGGGAAGATAGTGAAATTTAGAGCCTAACAGGTGTGAGCAGCTCTAGGAAGGGGAGGGGTCAGTGGAGGGAGGCAACGGAGTAGGCGGAGCCCGGGAACAGAGGAGGGGTTTAGAGGCTAGCGGTTGGCACATGGGACCATACATAGTGTGTGTGATTATGTGGTCATAGAACAAATCGATTGGAGGGCATCACAGTCACGTGGCGGAATCTTCTCAAACTGTAGATGCTTCATTCCGAGAGATACTGCTTTATTGGTTCTGCAGAGGTCTCTTAGAATCTTTTAGACTAAAGATTTCCATGTATATCATACTTGTTTAAGAACCACTATACCTGTAATCCCAGCATTTGGAAGGCTGAAGCACTCCGAGGATCCCAGAGTGTTGAGGCCAGTCTGAGTTACGTAGTGAGTTCAGGTGCAGCCTGCACTACAAAGCGAGACCCTGTCCCCAAAAAACAGAATATAAAAAATAAAGAACCATGCAAAGATTGAGGCTGTTGCTGAAAAGAAGAGCACTTGTCTAGCGTGCACAAAAGATTCAATTTCCCAGCCCCACCAAATCAAGAAACACTGCAGAGGCAGATGTCAGTGATTCCTGGGTTTCTAGGGTAAAGTGCCTTCTCAGGTTAGAGGAAAAGTTATTGGGCTACCTTTGTCTCAGGCCTCTCCCTGTTAAGGTGATTTTTTTTTTTTTTTTTTTTTTTTTTGAGACAGGGTCTCGCTTTTGTAGTACAGGCTGGCCCTAACTTAGCCTTTGAACTCACTGAAATCCTTCTGCCTCAGCCTCCTGAGTACTGGGATTACAGGCGTGAGCCACCACACCCAACAGTGTGGTTCTGATTGCTGATAGGCGTGAGTCTCCATGCCCAGCATTGTTGTATGTGGTTACCAGGGATCAAACCTGGGCCCTTGCACTTGCAAGGCAGGCACCAGAATCACTGAGCTAAATCCCCGGCCCCTGTTAAAGTGATTTTTTTTTTCTATGCAGCTCTTCCCCGTTCGCTAGGACATGACTTCCGAGTGGTGACCCCCAAGCCCAGCAGCCCAGATGAGTCTCAGATACCCTCTTCCTCCTTGCTGGTCTCTGTTCCCAGCACCGACAGGTAACACATTTGCCTTTTGTCACCCACCGCCTTTTTCCTGAAAGTTTGGATGGAACCTAATAGCCTCTAATTGCATTATCTAGGTCAGACCCTCATGGCCCAAGTCCAAGCGGGGGCTCAAAGTCCCACGGATGGAAGGATGCCTTCCAGTGGATGTCTGCTCGAGTCTCCCCACACACCCTGTGGGATGCTGTCTCCTGGGTAAGGTTTCCCCACTCTTGTCCTTTGTTTGCCCTCAGTGTGGATAGGAATACCCTGAGTGGAGAAATAACCTAGTCTAGAAACCAGAGCAAGGCCATCATTGTATCCACAAGATGAAGAACTGGATGGTATTCATGCAGATATCATCACTCCCCTACCCCTGCTATGTATTTATCTTTTTTTTTTTTTTTTT
>PVIR01006658.1:0-64711 GCA_004026965.1 Petromus typicus | reverse complement strand
CAGGGTCTCGCTTTGTGGTTCAGGCTGGCCCCGAGCTCAGCCTCAAACTCACATCACAATCCTCCTGCCTCTGCCTCCCGAGTGCTGGGATTACAGGCGTGAGCCACCACGGCACTGTGGTATGTGGTACTGGTTACTGCTCGGCGTGGGTCTCCACACCCAGTATTGTTATGTGGTTACCAGGGAATCGAACCCGGGCCCTTGCACTTGCAAGACAGGCTCCAGAACCACTGAGCTAACTCCCCGGCCCCTTTTTTAGTTTTTTTGAGTCAGGGTCTCGTTTTGTAGTTCAGGCTGGCCCTGAGCTCAGCCTCAAACTCACATCACAGCCATTCTCCTGCCTCTGGTTACATGGTTAACCGGGAATCAAACCCGTGTCCCTGTACTTGCAAGACAGGTGCCAGAACTACTGAGTTAAATCCCCAGCCCCAAGAGTTCATTTTTTTTCATAAAACTTCAAATAGTACTGCAAAGGAATGTATATATTTAAGAGACTTACACTCAAATGAGAAACAAATTTCTGTAGTTAGTGGCAAACTCAGAATTTAAATATGCTAACTCATTTGACATCTTGAATTCTTCTAACACTATCAAGGAAATTTTGAGTAGTGAAGTGAATCTTGACAGGAAAGGAGAATTCTCATGTCTAGTTTTGTTGTAATCGTATGCAAATCATAATCAGATATTACTCTTTATTTTATCTACAAATCTATGCATTTTTATTGTGTACTTTTACATTAATCCGCAAGAGCAGAGACAGACATCACCTGTGTTATTTACTATTTGATCTCATTCTCAATGATTGGAACATCTCTTGGACCTTGTTAGCCTCCAGTAAATATATCAAGTCTCTCCTGTATCACATATATCAAATAGGACACAGTGTGTGTGTGTGTGTGTGTCTGTGTGTGTGTGTGTGTGTGTGTGTCTGTGTGTGTGTCTGTGTGTGTGTATGAATGTATGTGCATCATTTTTTCAGTACTGGTTCTGGATCCTTGTGCTTTGCATGCATTTTCCAAGTGCTTTACCACGGAGTCACATGCCTAGCTCTTTTTCTACTTTCATTCTGAAACAAGATGTCACTAAATTGTCTAGCCTGATTTTGAATTCCATTCTTACTACAACAAGCATAACCTGACTCAATGCTTTGAAACAAAAATGGCAATCAGCCCCATTCCATAACCAATAAAACTATACCAAAGAAATTGAATGTCGTAACACTGTTCTGATAAGACCAATTGCAAGTGTAATCACATCTACCTACACTTTGTTATACTTCAAATGTCAGCTGTATCAGGAAAAGTACAATGAAAAACTACTAGTGTATCTCTTATTGAAGGGTTGTTTTAATTGTGTCCATAGGTTTTGCCTTGGTCAGCATTTTAAAGTGGTGGTTGTATAGTTTTGATGGTAAATGTTTACCAAGGGCCAGGATGTTGAGGGCCTGGTCCCAACCTGTGGCACCATCAGAATGTGGAGAGAATGTTAGGAGTGAGTCCAGTAGAAGGAGAAAGATTGTGAGTTTGCAATTGAAAGGAGCATTGGAGCCCCATTCTTTCCTTTTCTTTGCTTTCAGGCCACCATGATGTAAACAGTTTTCCTGTCAAACTTCTTACCTTGATGCTCTGTCTCACCCCAGCTCCAGAGTGTCGGGGCCAGATCATCACAATGGAAGCCTCTGAAATCTGGGCCTAAAATAAACTTTTTATTTTTCTCAGTTGACCACTTCACCCATTCTGTTACAGTGATGCGAATCTAATAGAGACAGAAATTTCTACTTGCTGCCTAACAAATGCTTCTTCTATTTCTAATGACTTTTATTTCATTTATTACCCAACATCTGCAATCTCAGGAGAAAACTTAGTCGAGTTCTGTTGAATCCTAAGCAGAAGTCTTTTCTTTCTTAAGTCTCCATTCTAGCCTACAAAAACTGTAAACTTTGCTCCAAGTGGAATCTAATGCCCTTTACTCTGATGAGAACATACACTCATGTATCTGACAAACCCAAGGCTGTGTCGCTAGGATTAGAATCCTTGGGAAATCTCAAACTTCCCCAAAGAATTCAGTTTTTTGAGCCAACACCTGAGACAAGGGTCACTGTTCCCAGTTTCTGTGAGAGAGTAGAAGCCAATTAGCAAACCAGGAGGGCTCAGCCACATAAATAAGCCTTCCTCCCCATTACCTGTCACCTTCTAGTCTCCTGACTTGGCTAGACAAAGCGTGCACAGCTCCTCCTCACCTCTTCCATCTTCCTGCAAGATGGGTCGTCAGGTTCAATTGACCCTGCATATTTTTCATAAGTGCAATAATTATGACTGATTCAGTTTGTACTTATTACTTTAATTAATAGCTGTATTTACCATTGACAGTAGGCGGAATGGCTTCAACGTTTTTCTTTATTACCTTGATGATATGTGAGGTGTAATTAAAAAATATGCTGAACATTTACATGAAAGTTCATTACAGAGAAAGATATACTGCGGTTAATTCTTCTTAAAATACTTCGTCTCACTTGAAGCATGTGTACCCATCATTCCTGCCATTTTCTGAAGTGCTTTGAGAAGTCCTCTTTCCGCGTGTGTTCAGTTGCATGGTTTGGCTCCCTTGATGTCCCAAATAGAAGATTTTCACAGTAGCTGCAGAAAGTACCAAGAATTATGGGATGATTGTGTTCAGACTTCTTGATTCAGCCAATAGCAACAGTGCTTATGTTTTGTGGCAGTGGATAAATCATGTATCTCTGTAAAATTCAGTTTTCTCATCTGTGAATGTGATTTTTTTGAGATAGGATCTCTTTTTGTAGTTCAGGGTGATCCTGAACTCAGCCTCTAACTCACAGCAATCCTCCTGCTTCTGTCTCTCGAGTGCTGGGATTATAGGTGTGAGCCACCACACCCAGCACTGTGGTATGAGGTACTGGTTACTAGTGAGCATGAGTCTCCACATCTAGCATTGTTGTATATGGTTACCAGGGCTCAAACCTGGGCCTTTGCACTTGCAAGGCAGGTGCTGGAACCACTGAGCTAAATCCTCGGGCCAACAGCAACATTTGACAGAAGTTACAGTGTAAACTGTGGGACCCTGGGGATATATCTGAGTCATGTAGACATGTAATAATGGCTAGCGGACAACAGTGATATCGTGCTGATGGCGATGGCACCCTTTCTCCTAGCTCATTCCTGAAGACCTGGAGACCAAGTGTTTACCAGTGATGGTCTTTATATTCTAGAATGAACACATAGCTAAGAGTTTGGATAAATTACCCAGGGAAGTACTTCTCAAAGTCATCCAGAGATGAATCACTGTTGACTTCAGTTCAAAATACAAGGCTTAGTTATTAGCATGGAAATGTTTCCTAAGGAGGAGAAGCAAGATATAGACCTAGACTGTCAACTTTTTTTCACAAGATGAAGGTATTAGAAAAATCTCTTTGCACATTTTCTATCATGTGAGTTAGCCAAAATATAAAGCTTAGATATCGATCCAGGTGTCTGATGAAAACCACTGAGAAAGATAGGCAAAAAAAGATTGAGTCCTTTCTCCTCTGCCGCTTTTGCTAGGCTGTAGGGTTTTGAAATGTTATCTACATACCTAATTACCACCGAGACAGTTTATACCAAGGAAAACTGAGTTCTCATGAATTTCAGTAGAGGGTTTGATGAGCATTTATATAATAATACATACATTATATGTGCCAACAAGCATTTCCACAAACTAACTTTTGACTGTTTAAGCTCATTGGAGGAATATTCCTGTTCTTTTCCCTCGAGATTCATGCCTTCTACTCTACTTCATGGCCCCACAGAATCTGATATGCTTAACCAATTCTATTTTTTTGGAAGAAAATCAAATAAAAATTCATAATCAAATAATAAGAGAATAACAACTCTAAGCCATCATTTTGACATTTTCAATTTCATGTGATCTTTTATAATTAACTCAGTGTTCATGTGCTATAAATTAATATTTACTACACTCATGCTAATTGCCAGAGTCATGCTCACTTCTCTATATTACCCCTGACAATCTTGCGTAGTAAGCAAGATTAAGAGATCTAAATTCTAAAGGAAGAAGAATGAAGTGAGAGTGGCAATGGAAGAAGAATTCAAACACACAACTGTCCGAAGTGGAACAGCTAACATCACCTTGCAAACTTGGAACACAGTCTGTGCTTGAATGATAAAAACGGATAGAATGCTCAAAACACACTTCCAGTGTGCTGTAAATTCATTTAAAACTTATATAACAAAGCAACTCAAGGCTTTTGAATTAACTAGATATCTGTATCAGAGGAAAATGATCATTGACCTTTAACCTGGCTGATCAATTTTAAACTGAATTGTTCAGTGAGCCTCTAAAACAAAACCAAAAAGTGAGCAGACAAATACAAAAGCCTGAAAAAGATGATGTCTCATGTAAACATGAGTTGAATCCAAGAGAAGAGAAAGAGAACAATAACAATTATTAATGTAATGATGATTTCTTCTAGGGCTCCTTTTTTAACCACTGCCACCGCTGCCACACCTTGGGCCTTACATGAAGTTGCCCTGGCTTCCAGAGACATACTGTTCACATGCTTCCCCTGGGCTTCTGTTCTACCCCCATTAAAATCAGTCTTACGGAGAACTCTGCCAGCCTCTTAGTAAATCACCAATTCTACATCAACACGAACTTAGAATTTTTATATTATATCTTTGTTTCCTTGCACATTGGGCTCCCCATTCTCAAAATACCTTTTCCCATAATTTTTTTTCAAGTCAAAGAAATCTTCTAATTTTCTTCAAGGCTCAGATCAAATATATTCTCTGGAAAATATTCTTTGAATTTTCCTAGCAACACATTTCAATGCTATAATGACTAGATTTCCTAAGACGAAGCACAGAATTCTTTTCAGAAAATGAATAGAATTTTTGAAATATGAATTTTTAAGAAAATGTAAAACTATGCTAGGCACAACAGAAGGACATGCTTCTAATCTCAGCATTTTGGAATATGAGACAGGAGGATCGCTGTGAGTTTTAGGCCACCCTGGATAGAGTGAGTTCAGTACCAACCTAATCTACACAGAAAGACCTTTCCTTAAAAACAACAACAAAAAGAATTGACTACACAATGTAAGTGGCAACATTTTTAATTCAGCAATAATTACTGTGTAATATTCACGCAAGTCATTTGATTTTAACCTTTGCACTTTTCTTGCTCAGTACATCTAACCTAAATTCTGACACCTAATACTCTGTTATAAAAGCTTATTAAATTTAATCTTACTGGAACCATATTGGTGAAAATGTACAAGAAATCTATCTATTTTGATCAACTGATAATTTGTGACAAGCCCAGACTAGACATGATGTGTTAGATACCAGTATCTCAACAAATAGTATAGAGACAGTCCTACCTTCATATCAACACAGTGAACAAATCTGATCACTCATAGCCAGTCCTATAAAGGACATTTAAAAGAGGGTGTAGGGGTAAATAACGAGGGGAAAAAATGTGACAGTAATAAAGAAAAAGAGAAAAAAAGTTTATGTATATAGGGGATGGGGGTTGCAGGGCGGTGGGGAAAGGGAAAAAAGTAGAATCAGGTCATGTCATGTTTTATGCAAACTCTCAATGCTGAATGCGATGATGATGTGTATTCTTAATGTACCAATAAAGATTTGAATTTCAAAAAAGAGTGCTTTATTCTTGACTACTAAACAGTAAGCACTAGATCCTTATCTGAATCCCACTATTAGATTATTGCTCCACTTTGTTCTGCGTCGCCTTTCAACTAAGCTGATTTGTGTAATGCACATCAAAAAGTGAGTCTGTATCTCAAAGTCACTGAAGTAGAATAACTGATATGGGCCAACCTGTTAGGGAAAGATTTTGTACACGTGTTGCAAAATTGGATCTGAGATTTGCTTTAACAGTAAACTGATAGATAGCAAGTCTTAAGAACTCTACAGTTCTTACCATAGAGTTGTTAGATACTGTATTTGTGGAACCTAAGAGTTACACATTTCCAAAACAACATATCTATTTCCATAAGGAAAACCTTCACTTATTGTAGTGAGTGTATCTTGTCCTGTTTTGTGGCTACAGTCAATGTATTTTTAACTTTCCACTGTTTAGCAGCTGTGGAAAAGATGCATCTTATTAAGACAGCTCCAATCAGATTCAATACCATTTATAGTTTGGTTTATCAATAGATAAAAGGCAAAGATGTATTTTGACATTTAAATACCATCACATATGGGCACAGTTTAACCTCCTAAGTTGTGTCCATCCACGCTACGGTCCATTATCTCCACCACAGCCCTGGAACATGAAAGGAGCAGCCCTTTGCGAGGTGGCTGCTGCATTGCCGGCCTGCCAGCCTGGTGAGCCAGAAGTCTCTCGGTCTTTTTAGCACCAGGAACCTGGCACAGGGAGTTAGTAGACAAGGAATGCCACTTTCTAGTGCTTCTGGTATATTATATTATTGCCGTTTCTCTGTCTCACAGCAGATTATTTATTTTAGTTTAGCAGCAAATGTATTCCATGCCCATTTTCTAAACACAACTGACCTTTGCCCTAAACTTTGAGCCTTCAGATGGCTCATATGCTGCCTAGAATACAGAATTTATACATGTTTGTAAAAAAAAAAAAAATTCAAGTGATCCAAAGGAAAAATTTTGTGTTACAATATTACTCAAGGTAATTCGACTGTTGGTGATATGATTTCAAGAAATTCCCATGGCTGCTTTCCCCAAATCAAATCAATGATAAGAGCAGGGAATAGAGAGATGAGGGGAAGCCGTGTTCTGAGCTTCATCCCTGAGATAGCTGCCCTCATCCTGTCCCATGGCTGGGACCGCGTCTCATACTTAAAGTAACCTCTTCCCAAATGAAGATCAGTAGACAAAGAGCCCGGAAGCACTTTGACTGTTTGGTCTGCCTAGTGTCAAGGTCACAATCCCCAAGTTTTTCTACAGATGAACATTCATTCCACTTCATAAGCTCTGTTTTAAACAATGGAAAATACAGTAAAAACATAAAAATTTCACTCATTAAACTAATTAACTGAAAAAAGTTGAGACTCCAAGAAGTTAAATAATAGAAAAAGTATTGTCACTATAGATCAATGAAATGTGTCCACTTTATTACTGTGGGTGTTAACATGCTTACACAGCCTAAAACCCTACTGTATTTGTAATCACTCATGATGTGCTAAAACACCGTTTCAAATAATATAAATCACTGAGCTTCTGACCAAGGTCATGAGCCATTCTAAAAGTAATGGAGTTTTCTATTCTGTTTTTCATGCAATAAAAACAAAGTGTGAAATAAAATGGTCATAGAAAATGAGAAATGTTAAACCCACTTGTTCAAAGTTGATTTGAAGACAAGACACTTTTGTTTCAAAACAATATAAGTTCAGATGAAAACAAGAGTGAGTTATTAAATTCAAGCTTGATCTAACATCTGAGCAATTTGACATCTCTGTGTATTGAACTAAAATGATATTTTTAAAAATTCAAGAATCTTTAAAACAAGGCAAATATTTCTCCAAAATAAGAACAAATTTTTACAAAAAAGATTAAAAGCTAGGTTTTCACTTAGCATCAGGTATGTGCTTTTTTATGGAATTGTACTTCAGAGAAAATTCCTAGATTTGTGGCTATTTCTGCATTAACGGTGTGGAAATTCCCTAATGCTTCAAAAGTACTGTAGGTCTTTTGAGTGTCAACATTTACTCTTCCAAATCCTTGAACATAGGATGACAAATGTAACATTAAATTTATGAAATAATTTTGATGATTGCTCAATCCTTTATGATATTCTTTGAGGAAATGTGCACCTACCACTTTATGTGATATTCAGTAAGTCTTCAAGCGGTATATTTTTTCACTTTGATGTGTATGTACTGCTTTTGTCTGTTGCTTAATAGGTCTCATACCAACTCTAGTAAAAAGCATGGACAATAAACTCACCCTTCTCACAGCATGTTTTGTAGAAAACAAGTCACATTTGTCCTTATTTTTTACATCTTTGTTCTTTGCTGTTAATTATCAGGTTGGAGTACTCATGTCAAGAGTCCTGCTTCTCCTTCTATCCACCACACAGTGCATCCCGGGAGAATCATTAGCTATTGAAGCAGGAAAAAGGCTCCTGACCTCAGTTCTCCTGAGAGCAGAAGTCCTTCTCATTCTATTCACTCAAAATCGTGTTCAACCTCTCACACATTGAAGATGCTCACTGTCCCGAGCCCTCATCAACAGTGTACTCAGAATCCTTCCAAACATGTGTTATATCAACCTCAGTTGTTTACAACCTTTCTGTAATTATGTGTTCACCTTTAAATCAATGTTAGATGTGGCATTACAGTAAGTTCATGAAGAATACAGGCAGGCAGAGGCATGAGTCCATAAGGATGACCAGCCAGGTCGGATCAACTTGGAGCTATAACCAAAAGGATTGTTAAGTGAAAAGGAAACGTGGCAGAAACTCCGGGAAAACTCTGCTGCATCTTCAGGCCACTGTTCTGTAGCCTCTTCACAAAAAGAAAAACAGGCTGTTGGAGTCAGGTTGTGACTAACCTTTCTTGCAGTAGCTTCTTGCTCCTCCCTTATTCTCTTTGGAAAAAACTAAACATGAGGCCAATAAACCCAAAAGGAATGGCTGCAAAGATTAAACCTAATAATGCATGGAAAGGCCCAGGGATGTAGAATTGAGCCCAAGAGCCAACAGATTCAGAACTGCCCCAAGAAGTAATTTAACATTCACAGGAATGTCTCTAATACTGTTGACAAAACCTGTGAGCAAAACAGAGACTCCTCTCTCAGTAAGATTTTCTGCCGGGGATGCTTTCCTATCACACATAGGAATATACTTTTTAATGAACTTCTTATGTTCTAGGCGATTGAAGAACCTAATTTGTAGCACTCTTAAAATGTGGCCCCTGTTTTAATATTTGACTGTGGACTCACAACAATAAAACAGAAGGCAATTTTTCTGTATAACAATGGAGAAATGTAAGCTGTTTGCTCTGTCATCAGTCTTGAGTTGTCTTGGTCATAGCTCCAGATTTTGCTGAGATTATGAACAAAAGGAATGACCCTGCAGCCTATCCATTAAAATGAAGCTTTCGATTGTGTCTTATTAGGAGAATTTCTGGTTTCCACCCATGAAGTTATCCCTCTAGTGCACCTTTACATGAAAACCATTCTACCTAACTGCTACATTCTTTTGAACTACAGAATGGAGAACATTAAAGTTGCACAAACAATTTAGGATATATAAGAATAAGTGATACACTGAGCCTATTCTTATGTCCTCAGTTTTGCTAGTCAATATTCAGAGCAATGTAGACACCTTGATAATTCTCACAATAAAAGATTCTGTATAATCTTGTGGGTAGTCCATATCACAGTCATTACTGTTACACATTGAGTGAATCTGTTGTCATACAGGAAATTCCAAACATTAGTGATAAAGTAATGATTTTCTATATCACAAAGACCTCCATGGAATGGTTTGTACAGAACAGAGAAATCACTATAAATTCATGTTTTCTATTGAATCAGTTGTGCTGTCTAGATTATTAGGTCAAGGTAATTTTCTTACCAACACAGTAAAAAAAAAATATTTGGAGAGATTCATGATGTTGTTGATGAACCTTTGAAACTTGTTTATTGGTTTTATTATATGAGATGTCTCTAATGATATGTAAAAATGCCATCTACTTAAAAGTACATTGTTTTCTATTCAATGTAAGTTTCAAAAGAGCTAAAAATCATTGTTCAGGTCCTGGTTATCTAATCCTATGGTAACAAAGGAAAAGAGCATTGATAAAGTCCAATTAAAATCACAATAAATAAAATCAACAATGCACACAGCTGGAGCCACAACTCATTCTCCAATTTGTCCATCTGACTTATGTCCATTACATGTATTCTTTACACACCTTGACAGTAAGGTAGAAAAAATGAAGCTCGAGGTTGCATTTCCCCATAGCAACCCTTCATAGCTGGCAACTGAAAGAGTTTACATTGGAAAGAGCTTGACATTTGAAATCTCTTGTTTACACACATTGATCTCATCAGTATTTATTCTGCATCCGGGTGGGTGAAGGGTGTAGACCACAGCTTCAGGAGGGGAGTTCAAATGCCATTTTCACTGCTTCTTATTGATACGACCTTTGAGCATTCATTAACTTTTCTTAGCTTCAGTTTTCTCTTTGGTACAGGATGGATAATGAGAACAAAGCAAGCTTGGAGGCAGTGGAAAGGAGAGGAACAGTACATGTGCACGTCTGACGCATCCACCGATTCCGCACTGTGCTTCATTACCCCAATGTCAGCTGCAGAGATGAGCTCAGCACCCCACCCTGCACTGTGCACAGGGTCGGTCAGCAGGCTCCTTTCCACCAGGTCATGTTCCTTATTCACCCTGGTTTGTGATTTTGGTGCTTCACTCAGATATCCTTTTATCTTAGAAACTTTCTATTACCCTTGAAATTGTTAAGCTCTGCCCTCTGCTGTGCCAAGCTGTGGTGCCAACCTCCTTTTATACCTGTCCTCTTGCTGCATCTTCTCTTTTCCTCTCATGTGCTTATCTATGAGCAGCTACAGAAATTCATCATGTCTATAACTGCATCCCATAGCTTCATTAATTGTTACAGGACTATTTTTTCCCGTATGCAAAATACACAGCTTCTAAGATTGTTATCAATTCCCCTGAATAAATGCATGTGTTACATTTTGAGAGCTAACATTGAGACCTGCTTCACTCACAGATGAAAGGAGCTGTAACATGAGCAACGTGGAATTAAGCCCCTCCGGCTGGACTTCGCTCCTTTACTGCCATCTCCTGACAGGATGTATGTTTGTCCAGGCTCTATCCCTTTTCCAAGCTTCCTCTTTCTCAGGAGTCTCAGCTAAGGTTCCCATGATGATGGTGTTGTGTTAACCTGAAGTGCAGCACACCCTCTGGCTCATTCCCCTGAGGGGAAAGTTCAGTGGATGTTAGAATGGAACACAAGGGTACTTCAAGGGACTAACACTATTAACACGAACACGAGTCCATCCTGCCATGTAAGGATTATTTCATGAGTAATGATAATGTCAGTCTGCTCACAGGAATAAGGGTGACAGACTAGAATTCCATTTGAATTTGGTCTTCTCACCTGTGGAATGACAAATATGAGAGTTTTTAACTCTGTTTCTCATGTCTTCTTTCATTTTTTTTTCCCATTTTGAAGATTTGACTCTGAAACACTCAGCATGGAGCAGACAACACACTACACACAACACATATGACTAAAGCATCCTCACAGGCTGATCTCATTGGTGTCTAATTCTCACATGAGGTTGGCACAAAAGTGTCGTGTTTTCCATCATGTAGTTGTGAGAATTTCATAGAAACTAGTTTAGATTTCACTGTGAATTTTATAAACAGGTCAAGTTAAATTTATCACTTTATCACCAATATCAAATACTACTAATTAGCAATGAGTTTATAAAAAATGATATCTAAAACCAGTGATTTCCTTTTCCTGTCAAAACCCTTCTAATACTTTTCTTTTCTTTTTTTTTTTTAGGTTTTTTGAGACAGGGTCTCACTTTGTGGTTCAGGTTGGCCCTGAGCTCAGCCTCAAACTCACATCACAGCAATCCTCCTGCCTCTGCCTCCCGAGTGCTGGGATTACAGGCATGAGCCACCATGCCCGGCACTGTGGTATGTGGTACTGGTTGCTGCTGGGCCTGAGTCTCCACGCCCAGTATGGTATGTAGTTACTGGGGATCGAACCCGGGTCCTTGTGCTTGCAAGACAGGCGCCAGAACCACTGAACTTACTCTCCGGACCTTCCAATACTTTTCTGATGGACATTTAATAAGAGGCATCTGAAAAGTCTTGATCAAGATATTCAGTGAGAAGAGCATCGTGAGTCAGTGTGTGCTTCCGTATTTTCAAACTGCAGACAAGTTAAGTCGAAATCCTTCTTGCTTTATTTTTTGCAATTCTACCACTACTTCTTCTGCTAACTTAAATAACTACTTTCCAACTAATTGAAAAGAATGAATGCTTTTTTTAATTTTTTAGTGCTGCCTTATACATGCTGTCTTCTAATATGATTAGTTTCAACTCTAAAAGATGGGGAGTGGAGTTTTAGCACAGCAGTGCTCTTTCTGCTTCACAATTGAATTCAAGGCCCTGAGTTCAATTCCTAGTACAAAAGAAAGATAAAATGAAAATATATTTATCACAGAGCATGTATGTAATTTTATTATGTATAAATCCTTACTCTCATTATTATTTAATTTATATTTTAAAATAAAGTTGTAGATATTTTAGGAGAGCATACATTTTTTTAGAGTTAAATGCACCATAATTTCCTATTCCCATATAACGAGTCACCTCATGAGTGAGTGACTAAAGGCCAATCAAATAGGTCATTATGACCTTATTGTCTTTCTGGAGTCGGGCTGGCTCAGCTGAGGCCTCACAAGTCTCCATTGTGTGGTCTTACAATGGGGGCCATGGGCTGAGGTCTTCCATATTCATGTAGCAGCTGAGATCTAAGCTGTGGCCATCAGGCCATCATGTGCAGCCTCCACACGTCCCTCTCCTTCGTTAGAGGATGCTGGCTGAGTTCACAGGCCTGGTTCAGGAGACAGAGGAGGTCTCCAGCTGTGAGTGCAGCCCTGTTCTTACCCACATTCCCATTTCACCCAAGAGTCTCAGTGGAGCAGGGCATGACACAGACTCCACTTCCCAGTGTGACACTGCTCATTGGATTTGGGGACCATATTTTGCCAGTGCTGTCCCCCTGGCCACAAGTTACTGGATCATCCACTACATGCCAGAAACCCCCAATGACTAACAAGAAGTCTTATTGCAAGATAGCGTCTCGATGAAATCAGCTCAGGCTGTGTGTAATACTGTTGTCTGTTCCATGTCGCAACCCAGAGACATCGTGGGGTTCCCTGCATGTGGACTACGAGTGCACGTCCCTCTATAGAAAGAACTCTAAACTAAAGAGAATAATTATTTATCCTAAACAGTGTTAGAATAACTTCCTTTCAAAGAAAGGGGTTAATATATACATAACAGTTAATGACTCATAAAGAGTTGTGAAATATGGTTGGGCAAGTGCTGTGAATCCCTTGACCAGAGCTCAGTCCAAAGACTTGGCCCTGGTGCTGTACGACCTCAGGCTCTGCCCCTCGGCCTTCAGTTTCACCCTCTGACTCCCTTTTCTTTCTCTGAGGTTCAGTGTTCACTACCAGGGAGTCTCTTCACCCAGCTTTCTCACTGTGCCACCTCAAGGGTCCATAAGGTTGACTTTCTGTTTTATTGTCTCTTTTAGTATAAGCTGGTAGTAACTGTATCAAAACTCAGGGTGGAAAAATTTACTTTTGAGCATTCATAATGGTTATATGAATACAATCTATATCGCTGGTAAACAAAAGGTGTGATGGCAATTTCTAAGATACATCCTTCTCTACTTTGATTCTCGGTGGGACCTCACACCTAAGATGAAAGCTCTATTATTTAACAAAGTGGATCTCATTGGTGAGCCCTTAGCACCCTGAGCTCTGTGCCAGTCATTCATGACAGATCACATAAGATGCTTCTCATATTTTAATTGTAATATTCTAACCTTGGATTTAATTGTGACCTCAAGCCCATCTGCCCCAAAGAGACTGACAGTGAGCAATTTTAATTTTTGTATCAAACATATTCTGTTTGCAGTCAATAGCCAATTCTTCAGCTTCCCATTCAGTTCTCCTCCTTTCATCTCACCCGATCGGAGGAAAACAGGTGTATCTTCAGTTCTCCTTCCAGAAATCTCCCTAGCTGACTCCACAAATCATTCAGGAGCATTTCTTGTTTTTATTGTGTCTTCAAAAGATAATGGGGAAACTTTCTGCCATCACCCAGGAAGTTCAGATTCCTCACACCTTACCATATTTTTCTCTCTTAAGCCTTTCAATGATTACTTCCTAGAGTTTATTTATCTGTTCAGTATCAATTTTATGTCCTTTAGATTTTTCCTTTAATGGCTTTTTATTTCAATTTGAGATCGGGCTCAAAACCTAGGTTGCGTAATTTAGGTTCGTGTGACAGCCCAAATTTTTAAGCACTGAAATTCATTCAAATTATCACTTTTTATGTAGTAACTCAGCCCAAACATTCATGAATTAAAATTGCAATGGTGTTTATATTTATTTGCTATAGCTCTGGGTGATGAGGAATCTAGCATAGGTGGCTCTTGATGCAATATATTTTCCTCTCCTCCCTCCCCTCCCCTCCCCTCCCCTCTCCCCTCCTCTCCCCTCCTCTCTCCTCTCCCTTCCTCTCTCCTCTTCTCTTCCCTTTTCTTTTCTTTTCCTTTCAAGATAGGATCTCACTATGTAGTTCAAGCTGGAGTGGGCTCAAACTCACTATGTAGCCCAAGCTGATCTTGAACTTGGAGAGATCCCCCTTCCTCACCTTCACTAGTGCTAGAATTATAGGGTTGTGCCACACTCCTGGTCCACTGTCACTCATGTGGTTATGTTTATTCAATGGCTGGTAGTAAATTTATCTTGACGACTTTCTCATTTGTATAGTGGTCATTATTGACTGGTGGGTATGACTTCCTCTGAAGTTGCTATCTAAAGTAATAATAACTTCCTACATTATATTATAGTAATTCTATTAGCATATAATTACATTTGGAGTCAGTGAATTATAATTATTACATTAGAATCATGAAGTACAAATTTTACTATAAAATATTCATAAATTGCTTCCAAATCTATTCCATAAAACTATATCAGCAGTGCAGCTATGAATTCTTATTAAATGACATTTTTCTAGTGAATATAGAAAAATAATATGAGCCAACACCTAGTGTTATAAATTCCTAATAAGTGGATAGATGTGAATCTTAAAATTATGAATATATAAAAGAATTTAAAAAGGCAATTCAGAAGCTTCTTTCCTAAAGAGACTTAAATTTGTAGGAAAATGTGACAGATCACATAAAACAATTTTCTATGTATCCTATAAATCTTGCAAATTGAAGAATAATGTATTTTTAATTGAAATCTTTATTGGTACATTACATATACTTTTATTTCAGTAAGTATACTCTATAAAAATAAAGTATATTTTTTCCATACATTCAAATGTGAAAACCAAAACTAAATTGGAACACAAGAATGGAATCCTCAAAAAAAAAAAAAAAAAAAGAAAAGTTGAAATGTAATGTCATTACATTAATTAGAATGGCAGATGAAATCTTCCTACTTGATAAAGATTGTAACATTCATAGCTCGTGGATCAAATAGACTAAAGAGCACTTTATCATGTTGACTTGCTAATGAGTGGGAAGATCATGGAGAATCACAAATTACTTCTGACTTTTGATCTTCTGTAGCCAAGTTTAAAAGCAATGCTCAAATAGCTGCATTCAATATATAGACTGCATGACACAAAAAATAGCAATAGAAAAGGAAGCCCTCACTTTACTGACTGGTAGATATTTGTAGCAGAAATTTCACAACTTCAGTACAGCCATGCAGCGAGGATCCATGCCATCCCTCAAGCACACAGGGAAGAGAGGGGGCACTTGGCTCCACACAACTTCAGCAATGGCTGAAGTCTCTGAGATCTTGTAAGGACTCTAACAGGGAAAAAGACAGGTATGAACATCATGCATGAGGGGCCAAATCTTTTTCTACAGGAATATGAACTAATCAATTATCAATTGATCTTGAGTAGTATTAAGAATGTGAGTTCTTAAAAGTCATTTTGCTGAAAAAAATAAATTTTGCCTCACTGATGAGTCACACTATTTTTGTTATTTTTATTCACACACGTTTACAATTCATAGTGACTGCATTCATCATGGTGAACATGTACTATACATAATAAATCATAATTATTTTTCCCATTCCTCTCCTTTCTCTTCAATCTTTATTTTTGTCCCCATTTAATTTGCAAAAGCGCTGCTTCCATTTTTTCTTCCATTATCTCTTTTTAAATCTTGAATCATATTATTGGACAAAGAACTATAAAGAACTGTCCTAAACACCTTGTTAAGCTCAGTGTAGAATAATCCTTGACTATTCTCTGGCAAAACCCCCATCTGTGCTCAAGGAACAACAGTTGTGGCCAATTCACTTTTTCCATGTCTATTTCTGTCTCTTTCTCTGTCTCTGTCTCTGTGTGGCTCTGTGTCTGTCTCTGACTCTCTCTCTCTCTCTCTCTCTCTCTTAGTTTATAGATGTGAGGAGTACACATGATAATAATTGTTTTCCTTGTTAAACAAAACAGTCCACAGACTTTCAGTTCGTGGAACCTGATATTATGGGACAGGAAGTTATTTAAAAGTAATAATTAGATAAATAATCAGAGTCATTACCCCATTTTACTTCTCGATTCTTGAAGACAGTTACTGTAGCTGAAAGGAGACTGCAGGATTTGTTTTTCAGTCCATATTGGGCATCCCTGCAGTCTCACAGCTGTCCCTTCCCATCTGTCCATCCCCCTGACCCTTACACAAGTCACTGAGGGCATGCTTCTATCAGGCCAGGTCTTTCAGGATGACAGGGTTGAAGTGAGAACTTGAGAACATGTTTTTAAATCTTCAGGTAAAGCACAGCAACTGAGATGATGAATTTAGTCCACAGTAAATTTGTTTTGTTCTTGTTTATCTCTTATCTATCTATCCTTAAACTCTCTTTAAATTTTTCTCCAATCATTCTGACCCAATATAAATAAATCTTTACCTATTTAGTTTTATGTGTTATTTACTTTTTGGGTAGGTCTTATATTTCTGTCTTTCAGTTTTGATATCCTCTCTCCCTCTCTTATTATGACTCAACAAGTCCTACCAATATGTTCTTGGTGGCAAAGGGGTTTATTGTGAAAATTCAAAATCTGTGTCCTAACTAAAGGTCCCTGTCTCCAGATTTTGGAACACCCTATCTGTCATCCTTTAGCACAACGGTTAGCAAATTCTTTCTATAAAGGACCAGATGGTAAATACTAGGTTTTCCAGATCAATGTTTTATTGCATCTGCTCAAGGCTGCCATTAGAAAGTAGCTATGAATATGCAAATGAAAGTGAATAATACTTGTTTTTGCACAAAAGCTTTTTTTTCCCAAAGGCTGGTAGTTGGCCAGATTTGAGGCGGAAGTATGCCTGCTTTTGCTTCAGTGTAACAAATGTGGTGAGCTCTTAATTGAAGCTGCCACCTAATAACTCCAGGCCTGGGATTAATTTCAGTCATATCTACTCTAGAAGATAAAGCACTTTTAAGAATCACTGTGAAGGGCTTCCAGTTTCTCCCTGGTGCTCTCAGACATTCCAAATATATTCTTTGTTCTTTTCTTTTTGTACTCTCTCTAGTTTTGTCAGAAACTGACACTCATGTGGCAGTTGTTTTCAGTCACCATTATTAACAGCAGTAACCACTTGTGTTACAGATGCTTCATTTCTTGAAAGCTTGGCTTCTGTTTGCCTTCTGTTCAAGTCTGGCTGTAGAATTGCCAAGGCCCAGTCAAAATAAAAATGCAGGCCTTGGTTCAAAACACTGGAACAAAGATATTGAGGATTTTTGTTGTTGTTGTTATTCTTCAGTCTCATTTTTAATTGTCATGGAGTTTATGTTTGTTATTAACTATTATGTTTTTCAAGCATGAAGAAAGTTGTAGCACAAATATAGACTCCCACAGGTGCCCGGAGTCATTGGTCTCAAGGGGGTGATGCCAAGTCCCCATGTCAACACCTACATCTCATTGCTAAGGGCAGCAGTACTGCTGGGCAAAGCCACTCAAGCAATAGAAAGTAGGATTGTATATGAGTTGAACTTCAAATCTCTGTTACCTACTACTCTGTCTCAAAGGACTTCACTTACCTTAGAAATACTCAGAGATAAGATGGCTAAAGACTCAAGAAAGTAGTTACAGACAGTGATTCCCAACCTCCAGGCCTCTGCACAGATGTACATCCACTGGTTACTACTGGCCCTGTTCCATCTTTCAGTCCTGTAATTCATGAAAATGAGAAGCTAAGGCCAGTGAAAAACATGAGTTTACATTTTTTCATTGTTTTCTCACCAAATACAAATAGACAGATGATAGATAGAAAAAAAAGAAAGATAGAAAAATAGATAGATAGATAGATAGATAGATAGATAGATAAATAATATAGAGATCACTCATAAAATATGTGAGCAATCAATTCCCATCTCCCATTGTTGAAGACTGGTTTCTCTAGGTCATTCCTGGGTGATGACTACTGATAAGAATCTCATCAAGAAACAGATCATCCACTCAAAAGACTGGCTACATCAATTCAAGGAAAAAGTTATTTATAAAATAGTGGGTGAGGTTAATAAAAAAAAATAAACGTTTTATTTATTTTTTAAAGGAAGTGAAAGACCTCTACTCTGAAAGCTGTAGCAGTCTGAAAAATGAGATAGAAGATAATATCACAAAGTGGAAAGACATACCTTGCTTCTGGGTAAGAAGAACCAATATCGTCAAAATGGCTATACTCGCCAAACTACTATACAGATTCAACACAATCCCGATTGAAATCCCAACAGCATATTTCACAGATCTAGAGAAAAAAAATCCAAACTTTCATCTGGAACCACAAAAGACCTGGAATAGTAAAAGCAATTCTAAGCAACAGGGACATGGTGGGGGGGGGGGTATTACAACCCCATATCTGAAACTATACTATAAAGCCACCGTGATAAAAACTGCATGGTACTGGCAAAGTAACAGACCTGAGGATCAATGGAGTAGACTAGAAGATCCAGAAACTACTACAGATACACCAAGCCACCTCAACTTTGACAAAGGAGCCAAAAATCCTCAATACAGAAAAGATAGGCTCTTCAACAAATGATGCTGGAAAAACTGGGCTTTAACCTGGCAAAGACTAAATCTAGGCCTAGCTCTTTCACCACATACCAAACTAAAATCAAAGTGCATAAGAGACCTAAAAATTAAAACAGACACTCTAAACCTGCTGCAAAACAGGTTAGATAAAACTCTTGAAGACATTGGCTTAGGGAAAGACTTCTTGAACAAAACCTCTATAGCACAGGAATTGGCAGAAGAAATTGGCAAATGGGATCTCATTCTTTTCAAAAGCTTCTGCACAGCAAAGGAAACCACCAACAGTGCAAAAAGGCAACCAAAAATATGGGGAAAATCTTTACCAGCTTTTCCTCAGACAAAGGGTTACTATCTAGAATATATAAACAGCTTTAAAAAATCAGCCCACCCAAATTTAAAGACCCAATTCAAAAATGGACATCTGAAATGAACAGATAATTTTCAGAGGAAGAAGTAAGAGCAGCTAAAAAGCATATGAAGAAATGCTCAACATCATTAGTCATTCGAGAGATGCAGATAAAAACAACACTGAGATTTCATCTCACCCCCCATAGAATGGCTACTATTTCAGAATTAACCAGAAACAAATGTTGGCAAGGCTGCAGAGAAGAAGGAACCCTTCTCCACTGTTGGTGGGACTGTAGACTCATATAACCCCTGTGGAGATCAGTTTGGAGATTCCTCAGAAATCTAGGATTGGAGGTCCCATTTGACCTGGCCATTGCCTGTGAAGTATATACACAAAAGAATTAAAAGACTCATATCACAGTGAAATGTGTGCACCCATGTTTATAGCAGCTCAGTCTGTGATTGCTAAATCTTAGAAACAACTCAAATGTCCATCAACTGGAGACTGGATAAGAAAGCTGTAGTTCTGGGCTGGGGAGTTAGCTCAGTGGTTCCAGCACCTGTCTTGCAAGCGCAAGGGCCGGGTTTGATCCCTGGTAACCATATACCATACTGCGCATGGAGACTCACACCCAGCAGCAACCAGTATCACATACCACAGTGCCAGGAGTGGTGGCTCATGTCTGTAATCCCAGCACTTGGGAGGAGGATTGCTGTGATGTGAGTTGGAGGCTGAGCTCAGGGCCAGCCTGAACCACAAAGCGAGAGCGTATCTCAAAAAACCTAAAAAAACAAAACAAAACAAAGAAAGTTGTGGTTCTTCTACAGAATGGAGTATTACTCTGCCATAAAAAATGATAAGTTTGAATCATTTGTACTTAAATGGACATACTTTGAGGATATCCTCATAAGTGAAATAAATAGGTCATAGACAGGCAAATATTACATCTTTTCTCTGGTATGAGAAAATAAAGATGTAAATGAGTTCTAGAATTGTATGTTATATATTGTGAAATAGAAAATACTCAAAGTGAAATAGGGTGAAGGGGGAAAAATACTGAGGTTAGAACAAAAAATAAAGGAAACAAAGTTTAGGTATATGGGGGTGGAGTGGTAGGGTGGGTGGGTAGGGCTATGGGAAAAAATGAGAATTAAATTGTGTCATATACTGGTATAAATTCTCATTGTGGAGTACAATCATGATATGTATATGTAATGTACCAATAAAGATTTCAATTAAAAAATAATAAAATAATAAATAAATAAAAGTAATATAAATGCTTCAGAATTAACTGGGCTGAAAAACTACTTTAAGTCTAAACATAAGGAGATTCTTTCAGAGAAAAAACAGACCCGATTCTAGTTTAGCCCAGCAGGGGGTGTGCCTTCCACTAGACGACCTCACCCTCAGTCAAATGCACCCAAGGAAGGGGGAAGCAGGAGGAATACTCTCTTCTGCTACTTCCCCACCTCTGATCTCCTATGGATGCCTCTCATCTGCTCACAGATGGACTTCAAACTGTATAATTCACACTGATCACATTTCAAAGGCACCAACCATCATAAAGCAGATAATAAAATGGAAATAGCAGAACAAAAGTAAGACACATGGAGGTTTACTGAGCATTTACATGTGTTGCTGTGCAACCAGGAGTTGTTTCCCAAATCACCATCACCCAAAAGTCAGAAAAGAATACGTCATTTTGTGTAGTGAAGGCACTGCAGTTTTAAATATTTAATATTAGAACAGCAAATCCATAATAATTTTCACATTTTGCAAATCTAAGTGACAGTGTCTAACTGGGAATTGTTCTCTGGCCCACAGATTTTCACAGTGGATCTTGACAAGTGTGATGTTTAGGCTATGGGCCCCTATTGCCTGGGATAATGTTCTATCCTTTATTCCTGGAAAGAAGTAAGAATAACAACAGGATAGCAACCACAACTAAGTGAACTGGGCACTGAGCTGAATTAATTCAGATAAATTCTCTGGGGTGTACTTCGAAATGAACTATGAGAGATAGTGAGCCACAGACTTTGGCAGCAGAAACACACAAGAATAAAATAGGAAATGTATGGCCCAAAAGCATTTTGACTAGTATTTTATATAAGTCATAAGTATGTTCATGATTACTCAGAAAATGTATGATACTCGCAAGAAGAAAATATGACATTCAAATGAAGAAAGATTGTTAATTCCAGTAACATGAGTTTATATTGATTCATTAGTATTTCCTCCACATCGACTATGTGTTTAACATTTACTTTGACCTGCCCAGCAATATATTGAAAGAATACAGACTGTGCTTGAAATAATCAAGACCTTTGATTAAAATATTTTTAGGTAGGATATAATCATTCATTCTAATCTGCTTTTATTTTGGTGTTCTTATACATCAGTGTATAGTATATAATATTTTTAAGTATCAAATAATAAATTCAATTACCAGTAGCATAATACTTTATAATAATATTTCAATATCATTACAGTACATAATTATGACTACTATAATTTTATACAAATGGAAGCACATTAGGTTTATTTATATCATCAAAATTACAAATATTAATAGTGTGTTGTACCATGATATCACAATGACCACAGTGTCACTGGGCCATGAGAATTTTTCAACTCCACTGTAATATAATGGGTTGATCACTGTATGTACAACCATAAATGGACAGAAACATCATCAGACAGCTCAGAACTGTGGATGTCTTCCATACTCCTACGCATCAAAAGGAAGTTGCCTTCAACATACTCCTCACTTTCTCAGTCTTTAGCACTCTGGAAGCGCACATGCACACACACACACATAAACACACACACACACACACACACACACACATACACATGCGTACATCTGATTCTGTCCACCAGCTTTGTATTACTGTGACAAAATACCAGAACAATGAAAGAACATTTTAGGGAGATAAGGTTTATATTGACTCAGTATTTCAGAACTTACAGAACTTTTACTGCTTTCAGCCCTGTGATGAAGGAGAAATATCCTAACAAAGGGTATGGGGGAGAAAAGCTGCTCACACATAGCAACCAGAAAACACAGAAAGAAAAAGGGGGCACATGAAGGGGCTGGGGACAAGGTTACCCCTCCAGAATGCCACCTCAGTAACACAAGTCATTCGATGAGACTCCATCTCACAACTAACTCACTGAGCTTTGAACTCCCCAGTGCAGGCAGTCATAGGTTCGGTTCATACCCTTGTGGTTCAGTTCTCTTCCAAAAGCTCCACCTCTGAACCATGGGCTTTTGGAGGGACATTTATTTCACTTACACCATGACTGTGTGCTCCTGGTGCCCAAAAGAATGTGTGTGAACTGTGTTCTTTCATTCACATTATGCAAAATAGATTCTATCCATCTGTGACAGGCGCCAAAGTCTCAGTGGTTCTAGCATTTTTTCCCGGTTCAAAGGCTCCTCTGAAACTCAAGACAGACTCTGAAGTACAAGCCTCTTCAAAAGCTAAATGCATGTCAAACAATCAAGGTGTAAAATGACACAGGTGTGTATTTCCACTCCAAAACGAAGGAAGAAGATGGCAAGAAGAAGAAAAAGAAAAAGGAAGGAAGAGACTAAAGCAAGATCAAAACCTAACACAGCAAACACTGAATTTTAGCTTCCCCGCAGGCATCTGGGCCATGCAGAGGCCACGAGATGTGAGCACTGAAGCCTTGAGCGGCCCGGCCTTGCAGGGCTTGCTGGCTGCAAGGCCTCTCTCTTGGGGCTCTTTCCGCACCTTGAAGGTTTCCTTGGAAAACTTTGCAAGTTTCCAGTATTTCTAAGTCTTTGGTGTCTCCACAGCAGCTCTGGCTTCCCTTTGTGTGCCATGCCTTGCCCTCTCCGTGCTGCTTGTGAGGACACTGACTGTCTCACAAATCTTCTGGCTCTCTGGGCCTTGCTTGACTTCTCGGTGGAAACTTCCACATCCTTACATGACTTGCATCTGCAACACCATGTGGATGATTCAAGGCCCGCCTGGCTCATTCAGCATCAATGCCTTCCTTGGCCTCTGGTTTACATATCTAGCTTTTCAGGTCAAACTGCAATATTTCCACCTCTCTTACTTTGCTTTCTCTTTGTGATTTTCACTGTACATTTGGGCTGAAACCATTCAGTGATATCTATGCCACAGTCTGAATGTTGTGCTGCCTTGAAATTTCTTCCACTAGCCTGACACAAAATGTAAGGAATGGGTGGAATGCTGACAACTGCTTTGCCTGAATAGTCCATGAATGGTTTCTAGCTCAGTTCCCAATAGCATCCTACTTCCTCCTAAAATATTACAAATATCTTTACTGTCTTGGTTCCTAAAAGCATTCTAGTCTTACAAGCTCCACCAGAGCCAATGCTATGTTTAAGATGCTCTGAGCCTTTTCTAGCTGCATCTTCAATGTTTTCCAAGCTTCTCTTACAAACCAGTCCCATAATCTTCTGAATCCATAGCTCAGGAATGGTTATGAAAATTACTCTGTACCTGATCCAAAACTCTGGGTTTGTTTTGTATTTCTGTGACAAAATACCTGAGGAAAGCAACTAAAAGCAGGCAAAATTTATGCTGCTTTATGATTTTTGAGCTGCTGGTCCATAATCACACTCCTGTATTGCTTTTCAGCTTATGGAAAAGCAGCCGCATGGTGATGAAAAGATGCAGAGGGATACTGACAAGCAAGCTGCTCTCCTCAGGACATCCAAGATGGCGGACAGAGGAAGGGAAGCAGGGAGACAAAAGGAGGGGGCAGGAGCACGAGGTGCCCTGCAAGCTCACCCAGGACCCACTTCATCCAGCTCACCCTCGCTGCCCAGTGAAACCTGCACTGTATACTTACTAGTAGACTCATCCAGTGATGACATAACACCTTCGTGTTCCACTAACCTTCCAAACTCCCTGCCTCTGAACACATGAGCCTTCATGGGGACATTTGTACTTACAACCCTAAGTAGGATTTTAGTAATCCCAGTGTAGTCTAGGTGTTAATTTATACAAGGCAAATGGGAAAAAGTGAGAATCAAATGTCATGTATTGGTACAAACCCTCAATGTTGGATGTGATCATAATGTTTATATAAAATGTACCAATGAAATCACTTTTTTGAAAAAGAAAATTATCTATGGATCAAGCAAGCTTTAGGCTGCAACACATTGTAAAATAAAAGAAAATAATTCAAATTTACATATAACCAAAATATCAAAGTTTTTACCAACAAATGAATAATTTCTGAATGTTAAGAATATAATTTCTAATGCTGGGTGTAGTGGCTCACTCCTGCAGTCCAAGCTCTCAGGAGGCAGAAGATTGCCATAAGTTTCAGTCATGCCTGGGCCACATATTGAGCTCAGGGCCAGCCTGAACCACAAAGTGAGACCCTGCTGTCTCAAAAAAAAAAAAGAATACAATTTCTCTTGCATGTCTACACGTTAGCTAAAGCAACGCTTTTGGACAAAGAGATCACCACTATTGAGAAACCAACAGTCTGCGGGAGGATGACAACTGTGTTGTCTAGAATGAAATACTGAGACAATGAATTATTTGCCATCTTTTTATAGATCCACAATCTCCACTATTTATCCCCAAATACTGGCAGGATTCTCGACCTTGAGTCAGGAAAACAGGTGTCTGGCATTAACAAAAGAAAGGAAACAATCAACGTGGGAAAGCCTTTGCTGCCCAATAAAGACCTCAATACAGGAAACTAATTTAGGCAAGTCAAAGTCAAACAGGGGGAGGGGGCTGTTTATAAAATGTTATCCCAAAATGTTCTGAAGAAGAGTAGACCAAAGTGCATTTTTCTAAACTGTATTCTAAAAATCAGAGACCAGAACTTCCAAAGGAACAGATAAGAAATACATACTTTTAAAGTCGCTTCCCAGAAGAATTTCTAAACACTAATGCTTAGGAACTATTGAACTTTAAATAATAACAACATCAGAATTATTAAGAGAGCAAGTCATTTTCCTCAGGAATTTCCTCTCAGATCTTCACACTCTGAGTTAATCTATCAGCAAATCAATGTGATTGCATCACTTCCAGATCACTGATGTTTTATCATCTGTCTGTTTTCACCAGCAGGAGGATGCTGAGCTTGGATTCTCTTGACTGTAAGTGACTTTGTCTGCCTGTTAGTGCCACTTCATCAGTGTCTCCTAGCCTTATAGAGCTAGTGAGCACTGGAAACCTGGCTAGTGAGGCAGAGGAAGAAGATTACTTATTTTATTTCATTTTAGTTCATTTACTTATAATTGTATAAACCACTATCTCTTATACACATTGAAAAATTCTAAGTGTGTTTGATTCAATCTGAAAATAAGAATCTATTTTGAAAGATTAATTTGATGTAATCTTAAAATCAAACATCCGTGATGGAAATTCAGCATTTAAATATTTTCCTTGTTAAAATTATGCACCAAATCGCAGAAATAATTAGTATGAAAGGGAGAATGCCACATATCTCAATATTCTCACATCACTTTTCTGATGAAACATAAGAAGCAGAGAGATACAGAGAGAGAATGAGAGACAAAAAACTAAGCTAAACAATTGCATTCAACTTGAGAGGCATGTGTGCCCCCATCACATTTCTGTTAGAGAGCTGGTGCCATCCTGGAAGGAGGTAAGGAAGCAGAAATACTAGTGGGTGTCAGAGAAACACCATTCGGGGAAAGAAATGCATTATCCCAAAAGCCTGGAGGTATGGGCTGACCAACAGGAAAGACAGAAGACAACCTGGGCCTGGTAGGCTGGGAAACTGGAGCTAGAGACTTTCCCTGACTCACAGCTAACAAACAAGTGAAGCAAACAAATATCTGTGCCAGACATTTTTCTCTTTCCATCCTTTAAGAACTGTTGGCTCATCATGCAGGAATACACTGCTTTGCTCATGGAGTCATCATCAGGAAGCACAATCGAGGCATGGAGGAGTGGAAGGTGTCAGCATTGTTCTAGTCACTTGGTGTCCTAGTTAGCGTAACTCAGGTTCTGCCCCAGCTCTTTGTAATTGCCCTTCCGCTTTACCACAGGCCTTTAGTAAGGACAGATGGAAGGAGGTGTCAAAACATACAGAGGACAGTCCACGAAAGAAAAAACCTCATAAATCAAGCTCAGTGTGTACTAAAATAAAGAGTATCACTTCTTATCCTACAGTCCATACCCTACTCATGTTTTTTGTTTTAATCACCCCCTGAATAATCAAGTTCTAAAGTTGTTAGATAGAACAACCATTCCATGCAGGAATGGTGAGTGCAACCCCTGTAGCCTGCCTCTGCTTTGTCCAGGTGACAAGACTCTTGTGGTTGTTTTTGGAATAGAATCATGAGCTGTGGTTAGACACACAGCAGTAGCTGGGAGGGAGAACAGACTGGTACAGCAAAGCTTGAAGAGGGTGAATACACAAGAAAGTGAGTCTTATGATATTAAATACAAATGAGTGTTAAAGAAAATGGAGGCTACTATCAGAGAGTGAGTCTCAACAAGGACTCCTTTCTGACTCTGCTCTTGTACATTGGTTGGAACAGGACACATTAACAATCTCTCAATCACAGAAGAGAATCTGAGGGAAAAGCTCAGAGAGGAGGAATCAATTTAGAAGAAGATTATGAAGGGGAGAGTACTTTATTGGAGTTGGAGCTCACACAGCTGTGGAAGAAACAGGATCCAGCGAGAAAGGAGTTGAACGATCAAAGGTCACTAAAGAAGAGTAATTGTTAGCATTATATAAAAACATATGAAAACACTAGTCTGGCCCCTGGGGAGAATTATATTGGATAGTTTGGGGATGATTCCAGTTTACAAATTCTCTGTCAGCAATGTATTACCTTCAACTTGTGGTTGGTGCTCACTTCCATGTAAGACAACATTTCCTGACTGTTAGGCCTGGTGTGACATCTCCCTTCATGATGTACTCGGTGTTCTTTAAAAGTACCAATAAGCTTCTGAAAGTACTGCTTATCTCACTCTACACACCTGAGGTCCATTACTTTTGGGTAGAATTTCTTCTATTACTTGTATTTCTGTAAAGGAGTAGACACCATTCAGGAGGATTTTGAGATGATCCCCAGAGAGTTTGTGAACAGTTTCCTGGAGATCTATGTACCATCCTGATTTGAAAGCCGAAGACCTTTGCTAAAGACTGCCAAACATAAACTGGGTGTTCACCTTGATCTCCATACAACAGTCTCCTGAGAAATAAATTTGCTAAAATGTTGGGGAAGAGATGGGAGGTGAGCTGTTTATGGGTGAATTTAAAAGCTTTCTAAACCAAAGAATGCAACACACTGAAAAAGAAAAACAAAGTGTGCTGAATTTTATCGCCAATGACAAAGTCTGGGGGGAAAGTTGGCTGAGTTCCTTTGAGCATAAGCTTGGAACCTGCCATCCTCACCTCCGATGACCGTATAGGTGGGGAGAGTTAAGTTACCGCTTTGTGACATCTTGGAAGGAAGAAATTCATCCTTTGAGTCACGTAACCCAAGGAGTCAGGACTAGTCTAGTTCTGGATTAGTCTGTGGACTAGTCTAGTTCCCTAACTGTGCTGACCCCAAGTCCCTCTTCCTCCCCATCCCAGTGGCCTTGCCACCCTCAGTATCACACAGTCTCACTTTGGTCCCAGCCTACAGGGTAGTTCTCCTTCTTGCCTTAGGAACATCCTGAAGGTATGTCAGTCTCTGGAGCAAGCTGGGGAGTCTGCAAAGCTGAGCCTTGTGGTCCTCATCCAGACTGCCCCCCTTCCCTCTACTTCTGGCGTCATTGCACGTCCACAAATTCAGCCCCAGACTCTGTTCTTACTCTGAGAAACAACTATGAATGAAAAATCCCTTTTTCCAAACAGGATGGTCTTATATTTTGAAATTATAAGGAAAAAAGGAAATGCACTGGTTAGTTGTCTAAAGCAAGGAAGAGCAGTCATTCTGCCGCTTCCTGCTTCTAGCAAAGGGAAGACTTCACTGGCTAGAAAGATGAGAAAATAAGCTAAAGGTCTTGAAACTTTCAGAAATAGAGTCCACTCACAAAGTACCCACAAATCTACCAGAGACAGTGAAGTGTGGTAGGGACCTAAGAAGACCATAAGCAGTAGCTGAGTCCAGAGAAGAAAAGCTTTGCTACCTGTTACTAGAATCAGAGACATTGATCATTGAAGGTGTAGCTGGAAGGCAGGAAGGACTCTAGTTACTAGGAGAAAAGAGAGGAAGGAAGGGCAACAGCTGGACAGTGAGGTTTTGAATATGGAGCTAGAAAAGTTGGACTGCTCGGTAGCCATCAGCAGCCCCAGAGAGCTCCTGAGCAGAAGTGTGGCTCCACAGGTCTGTGAAGCAGGAAGCTCAGTCAGAGAGCAAGTGCTGGGGAAGCGCTCCCGCGAGTTCAGGCCCAAGGCAGTGCCAGTCCAAAGGCAACAGCAACGGAGCTACGAGGGGCCTTCAGTTTGTTCTGCTTTCATAAGTAAAGTATTAATTTTCTTCAAATAAACACACATTAGATCATCACAGGTGAGATGTCATATCACCTGCAATGTTGAAACATCGTGACAGTGCTCAGTGGAAGATCACAGTAAGCCTTGTTAAATTGTAATGCAGGTTTTCTGCTCATGATTTTCTCAATGGATGGTTCTGAGAATTTAGTAAAATTATTGTTCTCTTCTGAAGAGAAGAAAACCAAGTCAGCAAACATTCTTTCCTTCACCTCCACCCTGCCCTTCCTTCCAGTCACACATTCTACTTTTAGGCATAACACTCGCTGGGATGTTATTATAATTTCTCATCAAAAGCGGCATGTCCACAGAGTATGTTTAATTAGTGAAAATATCTCTTCATCGCAACTACTTTCACAACTATCTGTATATGTAATTTATTCTTTAAAATAACAAAAGTGGGGCCGGGGATTTAGCTCAGTGGTTCCAGCGCCTGTCTTACAAGCGCAAGGACCAGGGTTTGATCCCCGGTTACCACATAGCATACTGGGCGTGGAGACTCACGCCCAGCAGCAACCAGTACCACACACCACAGTGCTGGGTGTGATGGCTCATGCCTATAATCCCAGCACTCGGAAGGCAGAGGCAGGAGGATTGCTTTGATGTGAGTTGGAGGCTGAGCTCAGGGCCAGCCTGAACCACAAAGCGAGACCCTGTCTCAAAAAACCTCAAAAAAAAAAAAGTGCTTAGTATGAACTACCATCAAAGTCATAGCTGTTGAAAGTACTTAAGGGGAGGGAGATCAGATCAGTAGTAGGATTTTTAGGGAAGATGTTTTCATACATGTTTTGATTTGTTTTCTTGCACAGATCCTCACCTTGTTTAGTGGAAACTTAGTTCTATGAGATCTTACTATCTTTGGGGTGAGATTAATGTCACACATCAGACTAGTCTTCAGGTTTTTGAGAAATAACATTGATAATCTAAAATAAACAAATACATATGACTAATTAAAATAAAGGCAGAGACTACAATGGAAAGTAAAACTTGGAAACTGTCATTTCAAAGTGATATAAAAATGTGAAGGCAGAAGGGACAGAAGCAATTGAAATAAAATGGAACTAGAAATAACATGTTATATTGATGCTGCTTGGAACTATATACCACAAAAGGCTGGTGGATTCAGGGTTTGTTTCTATTATTTCAGGAAAAAAGCTACAGGTTGCTGATGGGATCTTCAAACAAGTGCTTAAAGGAGAAATAGTGGCCATTTCTTATTGTTTGATAAGATCACCACTGTTATAAGAAACAAGGTCTATTAGAAAAAGTGAAACATTCCGGGAAAAACTTTTGTTAAATCGATCTTTGGTCAAAGATTTTGCACTGTGCTGAGTCTCTCTGAGGTGAATGGAGGAACTAGTCCCAAGGGGCTGGTGTCCTGGGCAGCACTGGGCAATGAGCTCGCGAACACTCATTGCTTCTTGCACCCGTGTCCACGTCTGGGGCTCCCTTGCAACCCCTGAGAAAGTGTACCGGTTCAGTATTCTCAGGAAGCATTTGTTCCTGCCCAAAGCAATTTGAAAACACAACAGATAAAAGATTCACTTTCAATTCACCTGTAGCCAACTATCTCCTGGCTTTGACCAGCCCTCCAAGGTCTCCTGAGGTTCCTCCACCCTTCACTGTCTGGATGGGGTTTACTTTTCCTTCCACTGCACATCATAATGTCTCATGTTTCCTAATAATTCTTCCTTAAACTGCTGTTGAGAACTACCAGTAGAATAATCTATAAAAGAAACAAGTTTCTTAAGATCACCTGCTTTTTCTTCATAAGATAATTGTGATACGAGATTATTCTAAAACATGTCCTTCCCAGGAAGCAAATCAGAATGAAAAAACTAACCCTTGCATCCCCTCTCAGACAAAGAGGCTTTTAATGTGTGCTTTTTCCAGCTCCATTAATAACTGAACTCAGCAGGGTGGTACGCCTGTCTCAGCTGTCTCCTTTCAGGTTCTGTGGCCGTGTCACTTAGATCTGATGTGCAAAACAGTGATCGAACAGTTCAGAGAGAGTGAAAGGCCTTTTCTGGTTGCAGCAGACACTTGATACCTTTCTCAGACTTGCTAACAGGTGCTAGAGCTCCAGCCGGTGTCACACTTCAGCCCTTCTTACGACCTTAGCAAACTTGGGAAGTAACTTAACTGCTCTCAGCATCATTTTCTCTGAGAAGACATTAAAAATGCTCTACTTAGGGCCAGGGATTTAGCTCAATAGTTCCGGCGCCTGTCTTGCAAGAGCAAGGACCCGGGTTCAATCCCTGGTAACCACATACCTATACTGGGTGTGAAGACTCACACTCAGCAGCAACCAGTACCACATACCACAGTGCCGGGCGTGGTGGCTCACATCTGTAATCCCAGCACTCGGGAGGCAGAGGCAGGAGGATTACTGTGATGAGTTTGAGGTTGAGCTCAGGGCCAGCCTGAACTACAAAGTGAGACCCTGTCTAAAAAAAAAAAAAAAAAAAAAAAAAAAAAAAAAAAAACAGCAACAACAACAAAAAAACCTAAAAAAAAAAAAAAATGCTCTACTTCTGTGACCACAGTGAAATGTTAAAAAAGAGTACACTGAGTACATGGACATCAGAGCTGACTGTTTCTCAACAGACCTAGAATGAGTCCATACTGAAAGCAAAGTGTAATGGAAACATGATGAATGTGGAAATTTAACAAAAAAAATATTTCAGTAAAAGATAAGCTGCCCACATGTTCCATAAGACACCCTCTCCCCACAAAGTGCACAGCCCAGAGCTCTTGGCATTTGTTGAAGTAGTTCTACAAATCATCTTTGCCCTTGTCCAGCTGCCTGGACATCTTCAGTAACTGCAAAACGTTTACCTCAGGATTGTTTTGACTTTGAAGAAGAGACAGGAGCCCCAGGGAGCCAGATCCTGGAGCCAAGGTGGATGAAGACACAGACAGCACTTTCTGACTGGCTCTTACTGGGGGTGGCTCTTGGCGGCTGCATCCACTGAATGTCTCTGTTAACCCAACTTTGCAATGACACTCAGGAAACAAAGGCTCAACCTGCTTCCGAGAGTGGGGATAATACTGGGATAAGTGAGTTCCCCAAGGGGGAGTATTCTGAGGGAATTAATGGCAATGTGTCTTTTACTGTAAATTATAAAAATATAAATGTTTATATTTTGACCACACTTATATGTTCCTAAATCTTAATAGACCAACTTTTAAAATGCCACCAGGATAACATGTCAAATTAGCACAATAAATCTTACATTTCTGAGAATCTTGAATTCCACTTCACCATACAAATATTGACTTTAACAGCCGTCAGTGTTAAAGGACTTGTCTAACTCAAAGAAAAGAAAGATTTAAATGAAAAAGGCATGCATAAGCTTTTGAAGTGTATTGAATGATATTTCTTTGTTCTAAGAGTTGAAAATTAATTAGAGAATCTTAAGCATAAAACTGAAAACAGATGTTGTTCCTCCCACTTGACCTAATATGGGTTGTGTCATAAACTAATTTTTTAATTAAATTGGAATCAACTATGAAAATTCCATCTGAGATACAAAATACACTTTGTTTATAGATTTCTTGTGAAATATTCAACGCAAGTCATTTTAATGAGATCTTCATAAATACTTGTGATATTTTAACTGCTACTACTTCAAAAGAATCCATTTATTGCTGAAGATTAGCCTGTATCTCTCTGACACACAGAGACAAGTGGGTAATAAATAAATATTAGAATTTCAAAGTGTTTGATACAGAGTGAATCTAGTTACTATATTCTGCTGCTTTCCTTTCTTCTAATTTAATGTGTACCCTCTCTGATTTATTCTTCCTATTAAAAGCCATCAAATTTCACTTCTGACACACATTTTATCTAAGCTTCCGATGTGCACTGTTCTTTTTGGATAGCACTTTGTGTTTAATCTATGACCCATGGTCTTAAAAAGTGACACGATTGAAATTCTTTGTGAAATGTAGAAAAGCTGTTCAACAAAAGTTCATGAGATTAATTTAGAGTCCTCTTGACATTGTACTTGCTGCAAGCCTAGGGCTTGAAATAGTTTCAGCAACTCTGAAAACTTCTAGTTTCACTGAGATTTAAGATATATATGACTGATTAGTTAATATCCTACAAATCAGATTAATGGCTATTGAGTCTCCACAAACCTTAAAGGAATTGGTTGACATCACTGTACACTTGGATAATACAACTCAAATAAAATTTTATTCCATCTGGTTGCTTGAAACCCATCTTGGTTTTTCCTTCATTCTTCAACCAGTAAGCATCAACTAGGAACTCAAACTATTATTTCAAAAGCTAATAGCACTATATTGACAGGCATATGAAAAAGTAAACATTTTTATATGAGATATTAAGCCATTTTGGAAAGTATTGCTAGGAAATTGTAACAATTTCCTTTCTGTTCAATTAGATTAACTTAAAACAATAACAAAAATATTGCTGCCTTAAAATATGCCAGATTAGTTGCTAAACTGAATTAATCACAAATTTTTGTTCAGGAATCTTAACTTGTGAATTCAGCAGAAACATCAGTAACTGCAGAGAAGCAAGACACTTTCTGAAATAGTCAGCAATCACAGGATGAGTGTTATAGGAAAAGCATCATCTCTGCCTGATATGTAGAAGGAATCTTCATGTTTTATTTGTAAAATGGTCTTGAACTAAAGTATATACTGAAGAGTCAAGAATTAAAACAGTACAGGGCTGAGGATTTAGCACAGTGGTTCTGGCACCTGCCTTGCAAGTACAAAGGCCTGGGTTCAACCCCCTGGTAACCACTGCAACAGCGTCAGGCATGGAGACTCACACCCACCAGCACTCAGAGCCACAGGCCACAGTGCTGGGTGTGGTGGCTTATGCCTATAATCCCAGCACTTTGAAGGCAGAGACAATAGGATTTCTGTGAGTTCAAGGCTAAACTCAGGGCCAGACTGAACTACAAAAGCAAGACTTGTCTCTAAATAAATAAATAGAAGACAGTACAAAAAAACAAGTTGTTAGACACTGCATATGATGTTAATCTCCGTGGGCATCAGGCAACCCTACATGTTGCAGACAAGCACAAGTTGGTAGAAGATTTCACTCTTACTATTTTTTTTCTAGAATGCCCTAAGAGATGGTATAAAAATGGACCAATGATAGTAAAGTATATTGACTTTTATCTGTATTGTCCTACTGTTTCCAAAGCAAATAATTATTGCATATTTTATTCTATGTGTTTTTACTATTATTAACCTGAAAAAATTCCTCATGGAAGGTAGGTGATCCTAGACAGTATGAATATAAACATTTCAACATTTTTACTTTGTATTTTTTTAAATTTTTAAAGTCTCCAATTAAACATATGTTCAACACTAAAGATACATTATTTGACTGGATCTTCAAATGACAGATTAATGACATTGAGAAGAACAGCAGAGATGAAGACCCTAGTTAGAGGTGGCGACTTTTTAATGGAAACAGCAAGGCAGAACACAACTACATTCCGCACTCACAGCCACATCACAGCAGGGAAGCAGTCTCAGCTAGACTTGTTCCTTCATTTAACCAAAGATGATTTGTGAGAAGATTTGCAGACAGAATTGTTTCAATGCTTGAAGATAATAGTACCTAACAATCATTAGTCACAGGTGACACATTTCAATTAAATTTTTGGATTTTCTAAGAACCAATCTCAATACTCAAAATATTAATGTGTAGCAGCCTTGAAGCTGAGAACCCAGATAATCCATCCACCTTTTTAAAACATAAGATCACTGTGGTTATTAATTATCTATGAGGAAAATGAAAGCAAATATATTTGGAAAGCCATCCTGTAGATCCAGTGTTCAAGCAAGGCTGGTATCTGTGTGGCACTGTGCAATACAATGTGTTCTCCCTAGAACATCTGAGTTCTCTAAACCTTTGTGGAATATGCATCTTACTGCATCACATGCTTGCAAAGTTGGCTGTGGTGCTATTACTGCCATAGAAGTTTCTTTATTCTTCCACATTTTAATAGATGATGCTAACCTGGGAGAACCATTGTTCACTGGCTGCATGACTGGCTATCAGGATGAAAGGACAGATGTAGTCAGGAGGAGATTTTATGGACCAAGTTAATGTTTTGGTTTTAAAAAGAAAAAAAGAGGACAGGTAGAGAAGTATAAAACACCAGGCCTAAAACTGCAAATATGCAAATGGAAACTAATGGATTAGGAATTATAGAGATTAGAGATGAAGAGTCACATGGAATAGAAGTCACAATGAGTGAAAAACAAAAAGAAAATAGAATCACTGTGTTTGTTATGTAGATTATAAAGAAAGCCAGGTTTTCTGGGGTCGTTTCTGTGGCGTGATTTGTACCCATGCACTTATCAGATATATTTTATAAAATAAGACCACTAAAGGGGTTTTTAAACTTAATTTCACATCAATCCCCCCAGTGTTACTCTCTCCCAAGTGATGTCTTTATGGCTGTAAAGTTCACACTGTTTTGTTTTGGTTGAGGTTGTGTTTATTTATTTTGCTCATTTTGAGCTGAAGATATTTAGATATCTTAGAATTTCTTAAAAGTATATTCCAGTTTACTCTTTGGATGGACGCATTCACAGTTTCCTGAAAGACAGTACATCCCCGACACTTTTCCAGGCAAAGCAGCCTTGGTTTTGCCATGTCATGTGCTCCTGTGCATTGGCACCTAATAGCTTTTCTTGTTTAAATTTTAGTTGGGAAATACATTTATGTTGATTTTCCTGGTATAGTCAAAGGGTGTAATTATACAAGAAATGTATTAGAATTCTTACAGGAGAAAGAAATGAGGATTCAGGGAAACCTAGGAGAGGGATTTGGTAGCAACTTTCCCTAGCTTTTCTTAACAGAAATCAAGGGAGAATCAGGAGTCCATGCAAAGAAGAGAGGATGGGAAAGTGTAGAGCTGTCAGAAAGCCACACATCCAAGCATGTCTGGACAGTTTCCATGGAGTCCCAGCTCTCTCAGAAGTGGGTGCTGTGCTGAGCTTTCCTGGGCCAGGAGTGGACCGCAGGATGTGGGCATGGTGCAGCACAGGATTTCAGAGTGTAGAGCTGCAGCCTTAGTCATACAGACTCTCCACACCCAAGGATCTGCAGGGTACATTCTCAGTACCCAAGACTATTTTCCAAAGCTCCCAATGTGAAGTTTTGCAGACTTCATCCACTCTTGAGATAAAGTCCATGAAAAGCACACAGCATTTTATGAAGCACCGCCTGGACCTCCCTGAAGTCCTTCATACTCTTTGAGGTTGATTATGGGAAAGCATTTCAAAAATCATTAAAATGGGGGCCAGGGATTTAGCTCAGTGGTTCCGGGGCCTGTCTCACAAGCACAAGGACCTGGGTTCAATTCTCGGTAATCACATACAATAGTGGGCATGGAGACTCAGGCCCAGCAGCAACCAGTACCACATACCACAGTACCGAGCGTGGTGGCTCACGGCTGTAATCCCAGCACTCAGGAGGCAGAGGCAGGAGGATTGCTGTGATGTGAGTTTGAGGCTGAGCTCAGGGCCAGCCTGAACTACAAAGCGAGACCCTGTCTCAAAAAAATGAGAAAAAAAATCATTAAAATGGATGAAAGACCTGAACATCTAAATCTGAATTCGAAGTAAAATGGAGAATGGTAGTGTAACCCACCACAAAAGATGAAAGGCATATTTTCCTTCTGAAAATGAAATATCTGGAAAGATAAATTGGGAATATTCATGAGAATTTGGCATCTTATCTTGTAATTAAGCTTATTTTTTGTTTTCCAGAGATAAACTATTGGCTCAATACTTTCCAACAGATTCTGAGTGATGGGACAAGAGAGAGGAACATCTTTTCAGTGGTCTCTGCACCTAATATCATAGTAGATTATTTATATTCCATCTGGAGAATGCACATGCTAGAAAGTTACTGTGACTTCCACTCAATAAATGAAGGAAGAATGTTCGGGCCTCCTGCCGAGGATAAGAGCCAGAAAGGACGAAGCTCAGTCTGTTTGGCTCTGAATTCTGTAGTCATTCCAAATGCAGATATTTTACTTATCAATGATATTCCAACTGTCTGAGATATTCAGTCTCACTCTATGAGAAAGTAATAAAACATTGATTTTATATTCAAGGAGTTTATAATATTTAACCTCTAAAGACTTTATATTCGCTTTGAAAGAGACAATTTATAATAAACACACATCTAATGGTGTATCTCAGGACTAGTGAAAACCATACATGAATGGAAGCCACTAGTAGGGGATTTGGAGAATACGTAAAACATTTAAACTAGCAGAAAAAAGAAGTTATCTGAATGATTCTTGGACTTAGGACTTAAGTTTGAGTCTAGCTTCAACAGTTATCTTGGTTATTTTGAACTCTTTGTGTAAGTCTCACTGCCTATGCATTTATCAGAAGAGAATAATGCCTACTTTACTGAATTTTGTCAGGACTGGATAGGAAAGTACACAGGAAATAAACACCAAGCTCATAATCTAAATGCAAAATCTTTATCACAAGTGGTGTTATCTGTGTTTTGTTAGAACGACAAGTCTGTGATTTTTAAAGCAGATAAAACTATTAATTCAGCTGTTGTACATTTCAAAAAGAAAACATTAAAAAGGTTTGTTCTTCGATTTAAAAATTCTTTGAATTTTATGGTTCATCCATCTTCGAAATGTTTGCTTGGCTTCCTGATGTCGGCTACATAGCTGCACTCAAGCAAATGTCTACAGCTTTAGGAGGAAATAAAATCTTGACTCTGTACAAAGGAATGTAAAAGCAAATACAAGAGGACATAGGTCCACAATGGAAAATATCTAGAATATCTGTAAGTGTTATACAAATCAAAGACATTTCAAATTGTTAAATCCAAGAATTCTGATTGAGCTTAAATTTGAGGAAATGATATTACATTAAAAGAAGGAACTATGTTCTGTGTTCTTATTTTAAAAATAACTTTTTAGCGTCTACTCTTTGCAGCACCCTAATGTTAAACAGACTTAGCTCTTGTAGTCACTCCTGCATTATAGGAGAAACTTAGGCTCAGAAGGCAAAGTGACTTGCCAGACATACATCAGCACACAAAATGTGCCTGGCACCTGACCATGATGTCTGTGTTCTTCTCCGAACAAACTGTTGTGATATTTCTCCTGAAAGCGATCACTGGTGCACGGCAGGTACTCAAAGGTTGTAGATATGCAGTGAGTGAAGGACAAGTCTTATGGCAGGTCCTGTGCTAGCAGCTGTGAGCGCATTACCTGCGCTCTCAGAATCATTCCATTAGGCAGAGGTATCAGTATTCTTTAACTGAAAAAGTAACAGATTCAGATAAATCTTGCAGACACTCATAAATATTAATATTTAAACCAGGGTTATAACCTGGCTTATATGACTTTACTTTTTTTTTCTTTAGTATGTTCTATTTTTTTCTTCATTCTGAATGAAAATGAAAAGTAAAGATTTGTGTCTGTGTTTCAAGCCATTATTCTATCAAATGACAACATATTTTAGTGTAAAGTATCCATTAAGTCAAGTTTGTAGCTTTACGAAGGTATTTCTTCATTATTGCTATCAAGGCCCTGTTTATTATTGTTAATCTACTCCCAACTACCTAAGAAATCTCCTGAGATATGCAATTCAAGTTTTTCATTAAAACATAATGTTCATCTTCTTGAATCTGGGAAACTTAGGAAGAATATTCATCCATAATAATATGAGTCTCAAGGGTGAGCTGGAATTGTATGGTGTTTTATGGCCCAAAATTGAAAATAGACTCCATAGCAAGTAGGTACCTTTATCCTACTCCATGAAAATGCTTGCCCCCTTTTAATTTTGTCCTTAAATTTACATTGTTAAGCCTTTACATGCTTGCAAAATGTAATTGAGATAATGTCCTGGGACTTTCTTGTGAGGATTAGATTGCTTGGGACTAAACCTCCCTTTAGCGGACACCAGGTGATTGTCTTTCCATGGCTGGATGGCACCTTTGGTGGAAGCTGGGGCCATGTAAAGTGATAAGAGCTGAGACAGTCTGAATGGAGGACTTTTACAGTTATTATTCTTCCCTGATAGAATGCACAGTGAGTACACTCCAGTAAATAACCTTTCTATTATTTCTATTGTCACTTTAGCCAAGATGGGTATTAACAACCTCAAATAGAGCTGTTAAATACCCGTTGGTTTGAAGAGCTGGCATTGTTTTGATTTTAAGTTGTTAAGTTTCAAGAGCTCATTTGAGGAATGTAGGAAGCAGATCCTAGAGTCTTTGGAATGCACGTCACATGCTGCATGCTAAGGAGATTTCTGCTCCATCGGAAGTTGTGGGAATTGCGTAAATACACTTGGATGTGTGAACAATTTGATTATCTATAGAGTTTTGAGCAATCTTAATCAGAATTTATGGTATGTGAGATGATACTTTATGAAATTATGCCTGGATTGACTTAAATAAAGAACCATAGCCTAAGGGTCGAAAGCCTTGGTTAAATATATATATATTTAATAAACTTAAAGCTGGGTATGAGACAGAAAAATTGACTTGAATCCTCTCATTAGTCTTTTTCCGGTTGTAAATATACCTAGACAGCTTGGGATTCAAGCTGGTGTACACCTTAGCTTCCTTCTTCCCATAACTTGTGATGGAGGTGTAAAGAAATTAGCTAATTTCCATGCCATGCAAAACTCATAATATTCAAAGATAAATAAGTGCAAAATTGTCAGAGTTATGTCCAAAGGATGTTTTCTGCTATGGTAACCATCAGTCCTTCGACTCTGCAATATTCTGCCAGACACGTGTGCAAGACATTCACATGACGAGAGAGAGTCAGCAACCCAATCACTGGGTGACCTGGATGAAATGAAAAGGCAGCCTGTTAGGTAAGGAAAAGGAAACTTAGAAAAGTAAAAGTCTTAAAAAATTCAAAATGAAGAGGCAGAGTGGAAGGCTGAAAATGACATTTAAAAAAAGTAATACTTTTTTTCAGAAGAAGAGAGTTTGATCTAATATCTCCTTCAAAACCTCCAAAGCATAACTTTAACAAAGATGTGCTTTAACAAAACCTTAGAAGCCATCATTTTAGATTCAAAATGAACAAGTATTCTTGTGGACTCACAGGAATTAGTGTGCAATCTTCTGATACAAACTCTCTTGGAATAATTCCATGGAACATCTTCTATTCCCACTGATGCTCTTTCCTATAATCTCCACATAAGTGAGCACAGTTCCATTATGATTCCTTTAATTAACTTAATGATTATAAGACTTATTTTGATAAAACTCAAGTTATGGATAACTGAGTTTCCTATCATTAATAAAATATACTTGAAGCATAATACACATTATAAGAATTAAACGTGTAATCTCCAAGTAAACATGCCTATTGACAGAACTGAATCTCAGAAAAATAAATGGGATGCTATAGATGATGCAATGAAGAGAGACTTAGAGTGGGTCTCTGATGTAAGTCTGTCCCCAGGGCTCAAGTCCATGTGCAACACAGTTTATAAAATACATTCCTTTTCAGAGTAACAAGTACTGTGGAAACCAGCAGAAGGTCAGCTTCTGACCACACTTTCCACCTTGGGCCACACAGAGTCCAGCCCTGTCCCTCAGAGTAGCACATGCTCAAGAGATTGTACTTGGTAACAACATCCTCTGTGCACACCTGCATTTACTCAAACCTGGGCTTTGTCTTCCCATGTCTAGACCTGGTGCCATCTGATGGTGTGGAATTGTGGGCATTCAGCTGTCTCTTCGATTCTGTTCAGAGAAAGAGCTGACACCTGCTTTTCTCTCCTTAGAAGACAGTTCACTGAGGAAAACAAATCTCCATCAAGTCAAGTAGTGCAGGTCGCACATTCCCTCCCAGAACAACTATTGCTAGAGATGTATCTGTGGCTGCCCCTTCCAGTCACGATTTGGTGCATGTGTTAAAATCTATGGCAACCTATATTAAAGGAATTAATAGTAGAAGTTGTTTACATAGAGAAATCTCAATGGAATCCTAGGAGAGATGAAAGGTAAAAACAAATGAAGAACAAAGGAAAGGGTAAATATGTGGATGCCTTGAAGTAAACCAAAGGTAATATTTTCAATAAATGAAACAAATATATAGAATCAAAGTTATAGCCCCAAAAGTCAGGGAAGGATAGAAAAATGTTTAGCATTCCAGAGTATACCTTTCTTGAGAAATGACAAGAATGCCAATAGGTACATTACATTGTGATACTCATACAACAAAGTATGAAAATGACTGTCTGAAAGCATAATAAGAAATTAGGAAAAAGCCACGATAAACACTCCACCTGTTCAAAAGAAATGGAGGCTATTTGAAAGCATCAGTCAGTTTGAACTTGAATTTGTCACTAGCGACACTCCATGTAAATGTGCCAACTGCAATTAGATCACAAGGGATAAGCCAAAAATTTCACTATATTTTCCTTAAAAGCCTCAGAAATACAGTAACATAAAAAAACAAAAAATTAAAAATAAAAATAATCAAATTAGATGAGAAAATATTTTACTCTACAAAGGCAAATGCATCCCAGTGTAGCTGAACTACTTCAGACAAAAGGGACCGTATGTCAGTAAGATGAGGAAATGGGAAGAAGAGCACTTTTCTTTTCAAAGAAGCTGAATCCAATATGAATATGGAATGACCATAGATGACAAATATGGAAAGACTAATAGAACTGATAATACCATAAGAGAGAGAAGTCAGATCAAAGGAAAATACAGCAGACAGATGGCAGAGATTCAGCTCCATGGCTGAACACCCACATAGGATTCTGGGCTCCCTCCCAGACACCACAAGTGCATGCACACACACACACACACACACACACACGGACACACACAGAGACACACATGCAGACACACACACACGGACACACACACAGACACACACGGGGCACACAGACACACACACACACACACACGTTGAGTAAATGAGGAAATAAATAAATGGAAGAGCCTCAGATTTCCAATCAGATGAGAAGTTTTCATAACTTTAGATCCTACTAATATTAAAAAGATATTCAAAATATATATTTTACTAAAAATATATTGAATATATGTTCAAAATACATATTATGGGAAAAAATTGAGAGTATGTCAGTTTTAAATTACATGGAACAAAGTTCATTTTAAAAGAAAATATTTCATGCCTGACTCAACAAGACAGACAAGCCAAAAACTCAAAACAAACAAAAAGAAACATTAAGTTGCTCTTTAATTATTACAATAACTAAATTGGGGAGACCTTTCAAACTAAGCAAATGCCCATACCTAGATGCTTTCTGCAGTTCATTTTATCAAACATATAAGAAAAAATAACAGTATTTTAAAAATTCTTTCCAAAAACTAAAAGCAGCGATTCTTCCCACTGAAGACAGAAAATGAAGCTGCAGCTTCCTTACTGCAGTGACTTGTGTAAGTGTGGGAAGGGCACGGAGAGTTTGGTTTCTCTGCCGGGGAAGCCTCTGAGTAGTGCTCGAGCCAAATCGCTCAGGCTCCATCTCTCAGAATCTGCCCTGACCCGCAACACAGCAAGTACCTCGTCAGAACCGTGGAAGACTGAATAATGCTCGAGCCAAATAATTCAGGCTCATCTCTCAGAATCAGCCCTCGACCCCTAACACAGCAAGTACCTTGTCAGAAAAACAGCCATCTTTCATGGTTCCGGATCCAGTTCTGAGTCTCGAGAGTGTGTTTGTACCTTTCCCACATAGCTCATTTTCCTGTATTTGTTCAGTCCTCCCTGTCAACCATCTTTCCTCAGGTTGAACTGTTCTGAGAGAAAAGACTCTGCTTTCAACTTCTAACAAAGTGAGGGTCACAGTTACCAGTGGAACTTGGCCCCATGAGCCTTTCAGTCAAAAATTTTTATGCCTACCCCAAAATAATGGTGATGATTCATACACAGACTATTTTGTTTTCTGTCCATGCTGTTGGAAGGACACTCATTCTTCTGCTTGGGCAGGCTTTATAGGGTCTTAGGAAGCAGAGGTCAGTTTACTTTTTTGTTCAATTAAAATAATCACAAGGAAGACTTAATTTTTGTTCAGAATGATTTTTATAACAGAAGTTCACTTACAAACTTCATATAAAATATATTCATTTCCCATTGCTGAGCCAAGATCATTAAAAAAACATTAAAATTGTCATTCTTCTAATGCCATATCTAACATGATGGTTACAATTAAATGCCCAGTCAGACACTGTCCACCTTCTCACTGAGAAGAGAAATACCTCACATTCCTTCCCAAGATCCCACCCAGATCTCTCAGTAGCCAAACTTCTATCTAATGCAGTCAATAAACACTTCAATAAGGGGTTGGGGATTTAGCTCAGTGGTTCTGGCACCTGTCTTGCAAGCCCAAGGACCTGGGTTAAATTCTCCCATAACCACATACAATACTGGGTGTGAACTCCCACACCCAGCAGCAATCAGTACCACATACCACAGTGCCGGGCGTGGTGGCTCATGCCTGTAAGCCCAGCACTCGGGAGGCAGAGGCAGGAGGATTGCTGTGATGTGAGTAGTCTGAACTACAAAGTGAGACGCTGTCTCAAAAAAATTTTTTTTCAATTAAAAAAATATAATACAAAGTAAACCATGGATTAAAACAGACTATCAGAGAACTAGTTTGAACTTCAGTTTAACCAGTAGTAAACTGAAGGATGCCATTCACTAAATCGCTACCTGACCAGCCCTCCCTGGGGAGTACCTTCAGCTCATTAATCAACCCATGAACTGGAGACAGAAGATAACAAAAGTGACTCCGGACACTGAATTGTTGAAAATGACAAGTACAGCTCTAAATAGCTATGCGGAGAGAACAGATATTTTACTTCTCAAACAATGCCATAAGCCCAGCCTCATCATAGCTGCCTGTTCAGGTTCTTCTACTGATCATCTGATCTTCCTGTGCAATATGACCTTTTATGTTTCTCCAGCTATGCATTTTATTCAACCACCACTAAACAAACAAAAGAAAGCACAAACGACACTCCCTCTTCATTAGCACAGTGGTCTTTCCACAAGCAGTAGGCATAAATTCTCACAACACTGAGCCAGGAAATATCACTTAGGATTAACATCTGCCCGGCTAACATTCCTCAGATGGGCTGCCCAGCCCAGCTGAGTTGGGGCGAAGTCCTAGGCAGGCCTGGCCCCACCCTGCTCATCTCTGGTGCAAAAAACTGTGCCTGAGAGCTTCCTGCACCCGCTGGCTGAAAGCTTCCCTCTGCCTCCCCGGCTCCGTCTTCACTTAGCCCCCCTCCCTGCAACCTCTCTGAGACAGGATAAGTGCTGCTGTCATTTCCAGGCACAGGAGATCCTCCAGAAAAGCAGTCCTAAAATCCGCTCTTGAAGTTGTTCATCTAAGGACGGCGTGTGTACAGAAAACGAGGATCTGACTTCCTTTGGATTTCCAAGTGAACGCAGCTATGGAAGCTCAGCATTGCTACTGTTTATAATGCACTCACTTATTTCTTTCCCTACAATTATTTGAAAATCCAGTAGTATGAACTTTTCTTTACAAGGATGCTTGAAAGTTGTGCAATGTCAGCTGTGGCATTTGAACTGGCTCCTCTGTCTTCCAAAGGCATCAGGCGTGAGCAGGCTTCCAGCTCGGACTTGACGCTAACCGGCCTGACCGACCTCTCCGGGGCTTCGTGGCGTTCGGAAGTTCAGCACTCCGTGTCTGCCCCCACGGGTAAGCTAACCTGCAGACCAGCATGTCTGAGTGTATTAAACTATGTCAGTGCTGCTTTAATCTCAGATGTGTGAAAAAGATTTTCATGTCATCTATTTGGTGGTGGCATAGATGGTGCCAATTTTATTCATTTCTTTAAAAATGTACAAATTTTGAAAAGAAAAAGGTGAGAAGTTTACTCAAGGACGTAAATGTCATGTGTCAAATTCCATTAACTCAGAAAAGTCTTCACAATGAAGTAAACTTTGTTTCTCTGGATTCTCGGGTGTGCCAAGGCTTATTATTTTATGTTGGCAAGACTGACGCCATCAAAGACATCATCCCATGGGTGCTATCTTTCTCCTATTTGTTTTATCAATCAACATGTCTTATAACTGTATAAGGGATAATACATGCATGTTCCAGTCTCATTAAGAACAAGACAGGCTCACTTTGGGTTACAGTATTACATGGTATGGTTTAATTCTCTATGAGCTCACAGTATTGGTAGAATTCAATATGAAGAATTTTTAACTTATGGAAGAATTACCTGTTCTAATCTCACTGTTTTCATTCTTGTTGTGAACTTTAAAGGAACCAAGGATACAATAACACTAGTCCGTGTTCATCAAAGTAATGCTCAGTTTGGTTTATCAAAAATAACTCCGAGATCTCCATGAATCCACTGTATTTTATAGAAAGGCTTTCTATATATGAGTTGGTAGTATTTGAAGTATTATAGTGGAAAGGTCCCTCTAACTTACTTATAAAAGCACATTGAGAAAATGATAACATTCAGCAAAGCCCCTCATCCTCACAGTGAGAGGATTCTCCTGAGAATCTCACCCCTCTTCATGACAAGTTACTTCAGAAGATCCTTATGTCATCCCAAGAAATTTCTGATGTGTGTTTATAGATGTTATTCTATTACATGAGCTGTTCCACAGGAAGATTATTCCATAGTTTGGAGATAAAATAGACTTTTGTGAACTTTCTGTCCACTAAAAGAAAAGTGATCTCTGTGCTTGTTAAATTGTTCTTAAACTGAAACTCTCTTGAGTATTGAACCTATAATTTCCCTGAATTGTGAAAGTTTATTCTTGAGAGATAAATGTAATGTTATAATATAGAACTGGGGAGGAAAAAAGAGGTTTGTAAACAAAGCACTTGACAGTTAAGTGACAGACTGAATATTTATGTTTGTTGTAGTCCTCATTTGTTTGCGTTCCGGCCACCTCTGTCAGAAGGAGCACTTCTATTCCATTAGGTTCAACTACTGCCCTCAGGCAGTCACTCCCACACTGCAGCTGTTTCCAGGCTGTTTTCACTCCGAATCTATTGTTCTTTTCCCCATCAATAATTGGAAATTATGTTTAAAACCTGTCTGTGGGGAAAAATACTTCTTTGTATTCCAAGACGGACTTAGTCAGTAATGAGCAATGATAACACAGATGTCACACTGTCCTCTGGAATATGCTGACAATGAGTGATGTTGGAGGCACCACACAGTTTGTCTTGATGGCCACGCTGAGCACTGCACCCTCCACCAAGTTTGCACAAAAGACACAGAGCTAACATTTCATATATACCACACAATAATGTGATAGTTAATTTTATTCTCATATTAAATACAGAAGCACAGCAGATAAAATTTTCCAGGATGACACAGATAGTAAGTAATAGACTATCTTTTCAAATTCAGGCCATTCAATTTAATTCTTCTAAGTACTGGACCATCCAAGAGTTCAGAGAGGGAGGAGATTAAGTGATTTGGGATCCAGCACTGAGTTATTCACCCGGTATAATAAATGTGCCTTGTTCAACAGAAGTATTGAAACCTGTTTCTTATGTGTAATATGAAGAATGGAAAAATATGTGTAAATAAGAGAAAGCAAACAGTAGTTACCCCTCATCTCTAGGCACTTATAAAACTATGGCTCTTTAGCACCTTATAATAACCTATCATGCACTTATTTATGAATATTACACTGAACCTAATTATGTCTTTAACTCGTTTAGTTTTCTGGTGACCATTTATTTCTGAAGATGAGAGAGATCCGAATTAGGAAACTGATGCTTTGTTCATGTTACAATCACTATGAAATAGTAGAAATAAGATGAAACTAGTCTTGTCTGAAGCAGACTCTATGCTAATTTCAGGGACGTACTCCCCACTTATTTTCCGTGTCCACCTTCTCTGATTTCCAGGTCTCATCCAGGTTGTGAATGTTTGGGATTTACACTTATTCCATGTGCTTGATATTTGTGAGCATTAGCTATCATTCTAGGTCCTCAGGGAATTATACAGATCAAGATTATATTTTATTATTGTTCTCCTAGTCCTAAGTGAAGTTTTTGTTTCATGAAGTATTTCTTTAGAATATTGGAATTTAAGCACATTTAGGTAATAACCACAAGAAAAATAATTTATTTGTTTAAAAAACATAGGTAGCCAAAATTATCCTGACTGTATGAAGACAAGATGAAATCAACTTATACTGAGGTATATATTTAGATAAGGTAGACATCAGTTACATAACTTGTCACATAAATCTACCAGAGTAGGAGCAGGAAAAGGTCCTCTTTGGTTACTGTCTGAGAGGCAAGTAAAGCCCTCTGGTAAGGTCTCCCAGGATGACGAAGGAGAGCCTCAGCCAGTATGCAACCAGGTCATCAATGAGCAGAGAGCATGGTTTAAAAACCAGTCTTTAAAATTTTTGGACAATAACATCTGCCATAATTCTAGACTTTTATACATGTAATTCAATTTGATAAATGTCTGTGACTTTTATCTAATTTATAGTTTTACAGAATTAACAAATCCTAGAACCTGTTTGTTTTTGAAGAAATAAATTCAGCAATTCAGATGAAGTAGTTGGAGGACTTGATCTCATTGCCGTATCCCTTTCCTCATGGATGAAATCTCAGGAAGAATGTGGCTGATCTTAAAAGCCACTTGCTTGGATAAGAAAGCTTTGTAAAGATAATTAGAGCATTTGCAATGTGCAATGGCAAGGTAAAAAAGTAAAGATAAATGAATAAAACCCCATTCCTAATACACAAATAACAACACTTGCAAAGAAGTTATAAGCTACACAGCAATGTTACATTTGGTTTTCACCACCTAACTACATATAAGTGAGGAAAGTATTCACCTAAGATGAAAAATGACATTTTTAGGATGTAAAAGGCCAGAGGCTTAACGGCTGACCTTGTCTTCTATTTGCCTCAATACAGCAATAATGAAACAAATATGGGTGCCATCCATGGTAACATTTCAGATACTGCATTAAATTCTCAATCCTCTAACCCCAAGTCATTTTCCCCTCAATGCTTCAGACCTGGAGAGCTCAAATATGGTGATGTATTAAATACAATTTTATTTATCTATCACTTTAAAAATAGTTTCTAAAGTAGCTAGCAGGAAGTTCCCTTTGATGTGAATGTCACAGAAGTGCGCACCCAGGACTACAACACAAGAATAAGATATTATACAGAAAAGATGAGAAAGAGGAGTTGCTGAGAGAGTTAAAACTTAAGTTTTGGACAATATTCATTAAATACAGAATAAACACCAACAGATTAAGAGATAGGTTGTGCCTCTCTTCCCCACAAAGGCTCAAGCTAATGTCTCCAAACAGAAGGAACTGAATTATTTGTTGCTAGTATAATTCGACAAAGATGGATCAATTGATAAAATCCCCCACTTCCTGCTAGCTACTTTGAAATCTAATTCTGTTTCCTTAATGGCTTTGCCTAGAGCTCTTCCACTCACGTTCTCTCCAGAAAAGCAATCTAAGTTCATACAATATGCATATTTGGTATACTCTGGTAAAATAAAAAGTTAATGCTAATGTGATATTGTAAAGTGAAGTAACTTCGAGCTGTCATCCTCCCCTTAAATGCTTGTAGAGAATACTCTACTAGAAATTGAGGACATAGATTATGCTTCAGAGAGATGAATTAAAATGCATTCTTTCTGCTGATACACAGGGAGCATGACTGGAGTGTTGGTAGGTGCCCGATACATTACTGCAGGTTACTGGACTGGGGTTCAGGAAGCTGTGTAAAGACACAGGGATAGAGAGAAAGAGAGACCTGGGGGTGCACCTCCTTTCTGATGAGGTGGCTGAATTTTACTCTTTGTTGGAGTAGAGATTTCGATTCCTTTTTCCATAGTCATTGGTATATTGAATTATTCATTATTTTGTACAGTAAGTCAAGACTGACATTGAAAGCTTTGCAATAACATTCTTAGTGTGTGAACAAATGTAGCTACGAACTATTCATAAATCCCTTTCAGAGAAGCAGTAGCAGAGAATCCTAGTGTAATGGGTGTGTTCTTACCTAAAGCGCAAATGAACGGTGATAAAAGCAATGTATAACCAATTACAGAAAACATGCTATAGTAAAATGTGTAAGTATTTCTCCTTAAAAGGGAAATGATTTAAACCATCTATTGCAATATACTTTTTTAGAAGAAGTTAAAATAGAAGGTACATATGCTTATATTAAGTATTTAAACTATCCATCCATCAAAACACGTTCATATTTCTGTGTAAGTGTGAATGCAAACTTTAAATAACTATTTTCAGCTAAAGTTTGATGTTTCTAATTATGTTCATGTTACTCATAGCGGTAGATTTAGACATTCTATCTGGAAAAATTTGTCCCCAGGAAAATCAATGATATGGACAGGAAGAATGGAACAAAAAATATTATTGTTATCTTGCACTTAAAAGAGAAAACAGGAAAAACTTAAGTTTTCAACAGTATTTGTTAAGTAAATTATAATATGTGCTCCATAGAGGAATGCTTTATTTTTGCTTTGGGTTTTTTTTTTTTTTCATTATTTTAAATTTTATTCCTACATTTTAGATAAATGACATCCATGTTAGGGAATTTGTACCTGAACATGATATGTCATGCTTCTTTTTTCTCCCCATTCTCATCCCCTTCTTTAAGTCCTCTGCCTGTCCTGACTTACTGAAACTTTCCTTTCCATTTTTCTGTGTACTCTCTGTTTTCTTGTCTGGTCTTTCCTTTTTCCCTGGCCTCCCCTTTGTTTCCTTTTCTCATTTGAACATCTTTTCCCATTTCCAAAAATATCTTATGTTTTGGTCCTTGCTTTCATTTTCTCACAGCAGAGAAATAATGAGGTATTTAAACATGAGTGCCAAATTGATTTCACTGAAAAGTATGGTTTCCATCTGGCTGAACGTGTCTCAAACTTATCGTTTCTATTGCAGGGTAGTATTCCACAGAATAAAAATCTTGCTTATCAGTTCATCAGTTAATGGGCATTTAAGTCATTTCTAAAATTTAGCTATTAAAAACTGCTGCTATAAACAAAGGTGTACATAGACTGCTGTCATATTATTCTTTTAATTCTTTAGTAAGATACAAAAAGAATAGCTGGATCAAATAGAACCTCTATTTTTATGGAACATTCTCATCGATTTCCACTATGATTGCACCAATTTACACTCACACCGACAGTGGAGAAGGCCTCACATCTTCAAACAGTCCCAGCAGTGTTTAAAGTGGTTGATTTTTTTGACAGCAGCCAATCTTTCTGGAGTGAGTGGAATCTCAGTGTTGTTTTAATTTACATCTCTTGAATGAACAGTAGTGGTGAACATTTTTTCAGATGTTTATTTGCCGTTTGTACTTCTTCATCTGAAAAGTGTCCATTCATTTCAAATATCCATTTTTGGAATGAATCTTTAAATTTGGAAAGTCTGACTATTTTGAGTTATTTATGTATTTTATATATTAGGTATTTGAAGAATAGCTGGCAAAAAAAGATTCAGTGCATGAGTTGTCTCTTCACTTTGGGAGTGGTTTCTTTCACTGCACAAAAAAAAATTTAATAAAGTGAGATCTTAGTTGTTGACTTTTTGTGATATTTCCTGTTACCTGGGTTTCATCCATAAAATCTTTGCCTACTCCTGTGTCTTCAAGAGTTCTACCTATTCTATCTTCCTGAAGATTTAGTGTTTATCTTTCAATATTTGTCTTTGATCCATTTCAGTTTAGTTTAGTTCATGGTGAGAGATATGGTCAAGCTTTAATATTGGGCATGCGGACATACAGCTTCTCCAGCACCATTATTAAAGAAGCAACAATTCTTCTAGAAGATGGTTGTCCCCCTTCTTAAAACCACATCTGCCACTGTGGCTCCTACTCTCTCTAATGACATTTCCCCAACTTGTAGTTTATCAGGAGCTGTAGATGCTACCATGTGTGGGAAGATCTCATATTTCAACTCGTATTTCATTCTCGTATTTCATCTCACATTTTTTCTCATATTTTTTACCTTTTGCTTCTTTTTCTGGTCTGTCATTTGAGTTCTCAAATGCTAAATACTGATTTAGCTACTACTAATACTGATCTGAAAATTCTGATCAGTAGATTCTTGCTCTAGTTTATGACAAAAAACATAAACTATAATGATAGTCTAAATTTAGCATTCTCATTTTCTACTTTTTGTAAGTACATTTGAAAATCTACAGTATTTATTTTTGTACTTTCAAATAGTCAAACAATTATGTAGACATAAGAGTCACTAGCTAGGAATTAAGGAGAGCAGGTAGTTCAGCATCCTCTTATCAATTAAATTTCCTTTCTGCATAGATGGTAATAGAGAAGTCATTGTTAGATTACAATCACATTAATAGCAAGACTTTACATGGCTGATTATTAGTTTTATAGGTTTATAGCTTCAGAGAATCAAGGAATATCTGTTTCCTTCTCATATATGTTAAGAATACAAAAATCTCTATCTCATGGAATAATCCAAAGAGATAATGAACAATAAGCAATTAGCACAGTGTTTATAACTGAGCTCTAATGTATGCAAACCCTTACTCTAAATACTCATTAGAAGGAACACATGCTATAACTGTGTTCTGGAAGATGTTCGCTGTGTTGTGAGTACTACCGTCTACACAGTGTCATATACTGGTACGAATTGTCAATGCTGAATGTGACCATGATGTATATATATAATGTACCGTTCACACCGTCATATGGCAACATTTGTGAGGGGAAAACTGAGCTGTCCACAGTGAGACTTAACTACCCCCCTTGAAACTGCTGAGAGCACAGTGCCTGGTGAACACACCCCAAGCTTCGGTGCTCACTGTGCCTACACAGTTGTATTAATTATGATATTAAAATGAAGACAAATTTGGAAGGAAGTAAAATAAATGTTGAAATTCATTTTAATCACAAAGGCCAAGCTTTGGAGAAAATCTTTGTCAGCTTGTCGATGGGTGTGGACACGCACTGATCTTTGCTCGGGGACACTCTGTGGAGCCCTGGAAACACAACAGGATGGTGGTGGCTGCAGAAGGTGCACTTGGGTGCTTATGTCCCGTCACAGCCATGGATTCATACTATCCCTTGTGGTGCTGGGACCTGATCTCAAATCCAGAGAATCTGTGCTCATTTTAGGCATTATCACCATCAAAGCATTTCCTTCTCGGAATATCATGTGTGTTCAGAAAGCAGTTGTAAATTTTACTGCAGTAGAATTTAGAAAAGGAAAATTTGAACTTTTTTCTGTGCTAAAAATTAAATGGCCCCCTGTCATTTCCTGCGAATAGAAGCACCCGATGGAAAGCCTATCTGCAGTCCACATGAAGAGGAACCTTGGCCTTTGGAAATGGGATGCCCACTCTGCACTGTGAAGAATGCATACCAGAGGGCTCAGACATCAGTGGCAATCGTGTGTTATCTGGGCCCATTTGATTGAATGGCACTCGTAAATGGGCAGAGGTAGATTTATAAGCTTCTTCTAAATGAGAATAGGAGATTGAGGCCAGGAGTGCAAGAGTGTGTCTAAAACCACACACACTGCCAGTCAGAGAGCTCTGCCTATAATTCCATAGACTGGATTGCGGGAGCTTCTGCTCTCTCCTATCTCCCATGAGTCAAGATAATAAACGACATAGCCTGGAACTTGTCCTAAGAAAGCTGAGGCTGAAACACCAGTGTGTGGTAGAGTTAGAACAAGTGGCTTAATACTACTCAGTGAGAGACCTGCTGTACAGAGCAGACCTCCAGACAAAGCCAAGGTGAGGAAATACCATGTGGCAAAGGGCATAAACTTCATTTGTAATGGCTGTGAGAGCTCTGCCCATTTTCCTTTGCAAAATTCTGCCAATTTTACTTACTTTTCTGAGGCTACTAAATCCAAACTTCGCTGGGCCATCCTATGTGAAGTATTATATACCCAATCTGAAAATGAAAAGATGTCCAATGAATACTCATGTTACACTGAGCTTTGCTAATTAATTCTTGCAACAACACAAAAGTTTAAACAAGTTCCTCTCGACAGTGATTTATGGTTAATTAAAACAAAGATGTGAAAGTATTAGTCTTACCATCTTTGATAATATAATAATCTAATTTCATTGTTTCTTGGTTTATCTCCCCACTAAAAGTGAAAAATTATCTTTCGAGAATTACAAATACCTGCTTGGGAACCCATTGATTTAACCTTTCTTGAATGTGTTTACTTTGGTAATGGGCCTGTCCCTTGTGTTCACCTTAAGAACTAAATCCAGGGAGATGTTGTAGGAAGAGTGTTTGAACCTAGGGAAATTCCTGCATCTGGCCTGAGTGAGTTTAGTTTCTTTGCACTTAACTCAGAGATAAAAAATAATAGTTCCTCAGATACAGTATCCTGGTTAGCAATTGTGAGTTTTGTTCTGTACACTTTGAAATTAATCTTATGCCAAGGATATGGTTTAGGGTAGTTTTGTGAATCAAGTCTGACTGGACTTAAGAAGACTCTTGGTGGTGTATAGCTCACCATGTTGTATTGCCTTCTGTTAACAAAACCTCTCACTGAAGTGACCAGACAAAAAAAAATGATTAGATAAAAGAAACGTTGTCATTAATCCCCCTCAGAATATCCCATCAACCATTCCACTTTCTGAAGCAGTTCTGAAAAGTTCTCTTTCACAAGGGTCTTTATTGACATATGATCAATCTTCCATCTTGTGGCTTTTTTTCTCCAGAATTCTCATCTGATTGCTGATAGGTAAGCACCATCCAACAGTACATACTTCTTCCTTCCTTCCCACTGTCTAGCCATGCCAGGGAGATGCAGAATCTATGCCTCTTTGCCAGTGTTAACATTAGGACAAGTCTCAGTCAGAAGGCACTGGTGGAAGTCATCTGTTCTGCAGCAGAATAAGGGCATGAACTTTGGAAATTGATTTGCTTCTGCTTGCAGATGTCACAAGTGTCACAATTTCTGACCAGGATGAAAATAGCCACAGACCACTTGGTCTTGTTTTGAAATAAAAATCAAAAGAAATTATAAATTTTCCTCATCTGTTTTATTACAGTTCTTAAAGGATTAACAAAACAATGTTGAACTCTGTTAGCTCCATAAAATACATATACAAGCACATAAATTCTAATTAACTCAGACCCTTCCATCACAGAGAAATGGTGAAGAGGATAAAGATGTGTAAAATTTCCAGTATATAGTGTTTAATATTCAAGAATTAATAATTCAGTGGGAGATCTGCTAAAATCATGATAGCGCTTCATTAAAACAGAAAAATGCTGGCCCTACTTTTGGTGAGTGCCAAAGGGAACATTCATTCCAGTAAATGTTAGAAGAGTGTACTTTGACATAGAGAAAAGACATACATGCACATGCATGAACACATACTTCAGTAAGTGTATGCATGACCATGTGCATGTATGAACATGTGTGTTTGCATACTGTCTCCACTGACAGGAAATATATTAGTCTTCTGACTCCCCCATCTCTGCTGTCCGCACTCCCCTCTCCCGGCGATGTGCTGACCATGCTCATAGGTGGGAAAGTGACCAGAAAGACAAGGCAGCAGAGCACACTGCAGGAATGTGCTGGTAAAATCAATTCAAAGGAACACAAGACCTTGCAGGTGAAGTTTTCATTGTGGAATTCTGTGTTTAAGCAACACAGTCAAGTCAGTCTAATTTTAGAGCGTCATTTGCAGGAACAGCTGGAAAGGGTCCCAGCTCTCCCTGCTCCTGACATCCTCCCTGCCTCTCCCTCTCCGGCAGCCTCCTGGGGAAGCTGAGCAGCCCCTGCAAGGACCTTTCCCTGCAGCCTCCTCTGTTTCCTGTCCCAACCCACAGCTTCCTTACTGGAGCCCAGCCTGACTTCAGTCTAATGCCAAAGCCCCTGGAGTGTGAGAGGGGCAAAGGCAGGGGGTGAGGACCCCTCCGCACTCAGGCAGCACTGCAAGCCAAGGACGCAGGTTTCTTCCCTTTTCAATGGAAACACTGAGGGCCTGGGTGGCCTGAGAGATCCAGATAATCAGTAAAAGGCAAATTATAGTTAAATAGTATATTTCAGCACACAATGGCTTTGGCTGGATTTTGCTGATTATAAAAGGGGGATGGGAACAATGAGAATTAAGTTGTGTCATGTACTGGCACAAATTCTCAGTGTCAAGTGTGATTGATGCTGTGTATAAAATGTACCAATAAAATCAATATTTTTTAAAAAACTGACCAAAGAAAAGCAAGGATGTTAGTGCTGGGCAGCAGAGAATGCCACCTCTGCCTCAGACACAGTGCTGGCAGCCTCGGAGCTTCCACGGGCTGGAGGAGGTAACCGCAGTACTAACTCCAGGGAGCACTGAAGGAAAAAGGTTTTCTGAAAAGGAGGTAAATATTTTCTCAGATAAGAAAAGAAGAATGTAACAGATACAAGCTTTTTGCTGGAGGGAGGCAGGCATTCCTGCAGAAATAAAGGCCTGTCTGGCATGGAGTCATAAAACATGCATTCATCAGCCTGGGAACCATGTGCTTTGTTTTGTCACTCATAAGATCTCCCTGGTGGCTGGCTCTATTTCCAATTGTTTCATTCGTCCTTGACAGAGGCCACCCTGAATGTGAATGTGTGTGTGCACGTGTGCATATCCAGCAAGCACACACAAGTACCACACAGAGCTGAGGTGAGTAGTGACCACTGCCTCTGGGTTGGGTGAATACATTCTAGGATGGTCCCATGATTCCCTTTGCTTTAGCCGGCAATACATTCCTTACAGTGAAGCCTGTCACTGAGCAGCTGCATTACCCGTCACAGTGAGCTTTGCCTTACTCTATGGAGAACAATTTTAGCTTCCATTTTATTTTTCTGATCAAACCTGGTAACATTAAGTTGGGCCTACAGTCCAACAGTCTTAATTTACAGAAGTCCCATAACTCTGTCCTTGACCTCTTCTTTAGGTCCCCGATTTTGTATCTGCTTGCATCTATACTAAATGGAAACAGCCTTATTTCGATGTGTAATGGATGTCATTAAGTTTTTCTCTTCTTCCTACTGAGGATAAAATTGCGCTTCACCCATTCATCAGAAGAAGCAGCTGGTCTTGTGATGCTGATAGAGTCCCCCGCAAAGCTCCTAGAAAGACCCAGCCTGTGTGATCTGGTTCCATTTCGGAGTGGGATCCATGTTGTTCCTTCATATCTCTGCTTATTGGTTCTCACAGCCACTCAGAGATGTCAGTTCACACCTGATGAGGACCTGGGCTGGTAATATTGCTCCAACCTGTCATATTGTGGCCATGGATACAGTTATTATCAATGGCATGTTGGCTGCATTTGTGTTTTCACATGACACTGAGGGAAATGTTGATGCAACTGATCTCCTTTCCTATGAATTAACTGACTTCTTCCCTCAGATACATGTGGCCTATCTTGATAATTGTGCTATGTAACAATGACAGTAGGGCTGATTTTCATTTCTTTAGAGTGGCCATTGTTCCAGTTCATTTTGTGAAATCTTCTTTGTCCCATGCAAAATCATAAATCAGTAGATAAAACCTCATTGTTCAAAGTTCACTGACCTTTTGATGACCACACCATGTAAACTGCTATAACAGGGACAATGAACTATTCCAAAGTGAACTTCAGCACTACAGTTAGTAATGCTGGATTTGCCTTCTGTACCAGGAAAACAACAAAACATACAGTTGGAACTTCAACATGCAAGCTACGTGAGGAGAGAGGTGGGGGTGGTCAAAGAGAACCTGGAGATGGAGAAAGCTCGGAGGACAGTCCTGCCCGAGCATGACCTAGTCTCTTTCTGAAGCTGCAGAACCCGCAGTTCAGTTAGTTAACTCATCTTGTTTGTTTCAACTAGTTTATATCAGAATCTATGTAGCTGTTTAGGTTCTGCTTCTTTCCTTGCACAACTCTTCTTTCCTTTCGAAAGTTCTATCAAATTTGTCCTCCGCTGAGAAGCTTTCCTAATACTTTTGTTGTTGATCACCTTGGCCTCACCTTTCACCTATACAACACAAACTGTTTACTTTTTAAGTCTCATAGTTTCATCATTATAATTTATTTGTTTACTCATCATTATAGACTATTATATTGCTTACTATTGGAAGATATAGTTCTGAACTCGATATGTATGATTATGTTAAGAACAGAATATTAAACAAAAAGCTAAGTGAGTAACATATTCTGGGAGTTGCTCAAAAGACAATTTATACCATGCTGCTCATATGCCGAATTGGCATCCTGGTCATGATTGTGTTTTGTTTCATGTTAACATCTGGGAGATGTTGCAGTTCCTGGACACAACAGAAACTGAAGAACTTTACTGATTTCACTCATAGCTCAAAACTTGTTCATCTTCAAACCTTCTTTGACTAACGTAACTCCACAGAAATCTTTCATGTAAATACACAAAGCTAATCTTTATTGAATATTCCTTTTATCTTCATTTACCTTTTTGCTCTTTGAGCTTGATGTTTGATACTTATGAGGCATATTACCCATACATTACAAGATTCCTCAAATCACAAACAGAAATATTTACCAAAGCCAATGAGCCTTCCCTGATTAGAAATTCCATAACAAATTCTCGTGCCCCTGGGCTGCACTGATGTCTTTTCATTTCTCCCCCAGCATTTACCCTGCACACCATAAAGACATTACATCAATGAAAGCATTCACTGAAACAGTTTTTAAGTTGTTTTTCTTATTTCCATGTATCAATGTGGTACTCAGCACACTGAATCTAACAATTCACTCTAAGGAATATCTAAAGCTGTAATGCTTGCGTGAAGAACCAAGAATTATCATGTTTTTTAGTTTTGTCTTTTTTTTTTCAGTCAAGGATAGTTGGCCTATATTCTGCCTTATCTTAAGGGGTTCTTTCTCGAAGAAAAATATTTGCATGTAAATTTACACTACCAAATTATGAACAGAGAAAAGTAGAGACCAGATGAAAATTATCTTAGGTGTTGCGACTTTGGTCAAAAATCAAATGAGTCATAAATAATTCATGATTCAGTTCTCTAATTTTGCCACAAACAAATCATACTGCAGATTTTTAACATGTTTGGAATATAACAATCATAACGATCAAATTTATGAAACCTGTGACGAACTACTTGAAGGGACCTGGTTTTTATATTCAAGCTATGTGATAAAACGCTGAGTCTCTGAGAGTGTTTCTTACCAGTGGACTTCTGTTCTCTCTCTCCCCAGACTCAGCTGGTTCCTTGCACATCACTGTCAAGTTAAAGGGTGGCCTGCTCTGAAGGCCTGCTGGAGTTGTAATGATTTCAGGCTGGTTATGCTTATTTATAGTTATTATCTGGAGTTGCTTATTCATTTGTAGAAAGATCAATTAGTATTTGAGATGAGGCTGTCACAGATTTCTTAGAGATCATCTTAACACTAGTTTAATTAGTATTAATGTAGGGTAAAAGAGTCAGCAACTAAAATTTCTTGGAATTGTCTGATCCAGAATTTCTAATTGACACTGTACTATCTTCTAACTTGGATTTATTTACAGAAGCCCATTGGTTAATTTGTTTCTCCTTGTTGAAAAGGTACATGTTTGAAAAATCTCACACAGGAAATGTGTTCCCTGAAATTGAGCACAATGTAATAGGAACAGCCACCAAAACCTTGTGTGTTGTTTTAATTTTGAGTATATCAGCACATGTTCACAGTACGTGATAGTTACATTCACTGTGGAGAATCGCCATGTTCCCTTAACACCTCCCGTTCTTTCTTTCCCTCTTTCTTTCACTCCTCTTTTACTTTGCTAGTGTCAGATTAATTTATTTACCTCATAAGCTCTTATGAAATTAATTACCACCTATACAGATCAGTAATCACATGAACAGGCCAGAAAAATGAATAAAACATTTATTCTAAATCAAAGCACACATTTAGATACATTGTCCCTGATGGATTATAGTCACTTTCTCTCTCTTTATTCATATGTTGAATTTCTCATATAAGAGAAACTCATACATTTCTCATATAAGATATAAGTTACATTTAAGCTTGTGTCTCTGATTTGCTTCCCTTGCTTTTATGGTCTTGGAGTGCACCTATGTTCCTACAAATGACTCAAGTTTATGGTTCTTTACAGTAGATGAGTACTCCACAGTGTGGAAATAATATGCTTTCTTTATTCTGTCATCTGTTGATATACAGGCAATTTCCAAGATTTAGCTATTCTGAATTGTGCTGCTATAAACATGAGTCTGCACGTTTCACTGTAATGTTATTTTTAAACCTTTTAGAAGATATCTGGAAGTGGAATAGCTGGGTCAGATCCAATTTGTGTTGTTAGCTTTTGGAATAATCTCTTTACTGATTTCCACACTGGCTGTATCAATTTGTACTCCCAAGATCAATTGAAAAGTGTACCCCTTCTCTCCAGAATTTGTAATTGGTTGATTTCTTGATATTGGCCATCCTCTCCAGAGTGAGGATGAGATCTGAGTGTAGTTTAAATGTTCATTTCTTGAAGGACCAATGCTATTGAACTTCTTTTTGTAGATTTATCAGCCATTTGTATTTCTTCATCTGAGATATTCATTCCAGATGCCAATTTTTGGTTGTGTCTATAACTATCTTTTAAAAATGCAACTGGACAACAGGAGGCTTATGAATAATATGGTGTGGACACACAAGGGAGTTAAGTTAGCTCTGCCAAAGGGTAGGAAGAAGAGCAAGATGGACAAAGAATGGAGACAATTATTGGATAAAGATAAAGAATCAAGGAGAAATGTTAACCTAGGCAGTCAGGAACATCATGGACAAACCCAGAAAAGCTTGAGAGAAAAACTTATAAGTAAACAACAAATCAGCTGGTAAACCACTAGTGAAACCGCTAGATTTGTGCAATTGTTCTCTCAAATTTCTAGAATTTTTCCTCATATCTCACAGAATCGTTTGGAATTCTCAGATTTGATGTCTTCACTGGACTCTGCACTTCACCTGCCTCAGCAGGAGCCATGCTGGTTCACTCTGGGCAGCATCTGTGCCCTGCTTGCTGACAGCTGTTAAGTGACTTATGATAAAGCGGGGAGGGATTGAGTGAGTCAGACAGTGGTGGGGGGGGAGGTCATCTTGGGCCAGTGTGTCTCGGGATTCCAACATAGGAACAAACAGCTTCGCTGCGAGCTTGCAGTGAGGACATACTGACAAGGATGTTTAATTAGTCAGGGCCAGGATGTGGTCTGTACTATGGAAGATTCCTAAACAAAAAAGAAATTTCCTTTGCTTTCAAAACTAATTGTCTTCGGAAATATAATTTAATCTGGTTACATGCAACTCAAGTTTCTTCAAACATTATAAGTAATTTTCAAATAGTTTGACATGAAAGTGAACCCAAATCACCACCTACAACTTTGATACTAGTGACATCAATGCAGTGCCACACATAAGTAGGGATCATGAGTGGGTCCAGTCCTATAAATGGCCTGACATCCTAAGTCTGTCACTTAAGGAGCTTGGACAGGGCCTTAAAGGAAAAATTTCTCCAAGCAAGACTCCAGTCTTCTAAAAGCAAGATTCACATGATTGGAGTCAGAGGCTCAATTAACCTCTGAATCAAGAGCTGTGCAAAGTGACTCTTCAGAATTTAAATCAAGAGGATCATATTTAAAAGTCTAATATGAATGTTCCCCATGTTCTTTCCCGTCTGTAGAGGTGATATTTCATTGTTGTGAAAAAAGAAAAGTGAGATTTCAGAGGCAGTTTTTCAAAGAAGGTGGAAAACATAGAGGCTGGATTTGGTCACTACCTGCTATGTACATGTAAGGACATGTCACACAGAGCTCCATTCGTATGTAGATTCACATGTGTTAATCAGTGCAAAAGCTACCAAAAAGTGTAGCACCAACTTCTAGACCTGTACGCCATGCTATGGAAAGGTGAATGCCTCAGTTTACTGCAGACAACATGCATTTTCTCTGGATAATGTTTTATTATTTCTCTATGTTATCAAGCCAAATCTTCCTCCGTTGCTCTGAACAAACCAGCACAGTCTTCTTTAACACTCACCCATTCTCCTCTCACTAATCATAAGTTTGTAATTCTCCTTGCCATATTTAGAAGTCCAGAAAGTGAGAGTTTATAATTATTAACATTGTCTGCTTTTCAAAGTGTAGGGATGGAAAAATTATCACTTCTAACCTCTATGGTTCTTTTCAATGAGTCCTGAAAATTGAATCGAGATGGACAGATCAATAAGCGAAAGCAGAGAAACTTATTGGATAAACACAGCACGTAATACAGGCACCTCCATAAGGATGAACAATGAAGGAAGAACCAAACCCATTCAGACACCTGGCAGTAGGCTGTGAAAATATGACAGAATGGAGAAGGAGCGAAGAACCCCAGGGTTAGTCTGGGCCTTAATTCTGGTCTTTGATGTGAAAGGTGGCTTTCTTTGTAGGGTAGAGATGGCATTGTCAGAAGACATTCTCTTTCTCCTCTCTTAAGAAATTGAGAGTCAGAATGGTCTTCTTACCCTTGCTACCATTAAGTGTTGTCTGCTCAGAAGATTCAAGGCTGAGTTCTACCTCCTTCACAATGTCCCCCCTGCCCCCCTCCCTCCTCAGTACCAGGAACCAAGGAACACTAGCTGTGAAGATGGCAGAGTGCCCTGCTGGTTACTCCATGTCTTCCGAGTTTCTGTGTGTATGAGTTTGTGAGTATAACAGTTTTCCCATGTGTTCCAGAGGCTTTCTCTGATCCTCACCCTCACCCTGGGGTACTGCTACCCAGACTTCCCTGAGAAGTTGTGTGTGTTGACATGTTATAAAGACTTTCTCACTCCATGATTTCACACAGATGCTTTCTGTGAAGGCTTCTCCACCTTAGCAGACTCACTTCCAACCTGTATGAAGCTCACATACCTTCCTCATGTGGACCCAGACTGAGGACTATACAGTAATACATTCTTGGACTACACACTGCTAAGTGGTTTCTGTTCAGTTCTCTGCTTTGCCAGCGGGGACCTCTTCCATACACCTGACTTCAGATTTCCAAGAAAAAGTGGGTTGGATTCCCATAGATAAGGACTCCAGGACCTGCAGGGAATTTCCCCAAGGAGAACTAACCACACAGCCAGAAGAACTTTTAGTTACAGGAGTTCCTGGACCCAGGAAAGCTGGTCTTCCTCCCAGGGGTCATATCACACTCTGGAGCAGTTTTCTTGAAGCTTCCACCATGACAAGGACGTAGAAGAGGGTAGCATCAGGCCGGAATCTGGGAGCTGAGGGTCTCCTGTGCGAAGATAACATAGTTTTCTCAAGTTTGTTGCACACTCTTGGGAGTAATGGAGGAGCTGGGCTGGCAGCAAATTGAAAGAAACCTGAAACCTTGAGCTAAGAGTAGGGGAGTCAGGTCAGGAAAAGAATTAGGAAATCAGAAATGAAAGCAATATCAGTCAGATGTTCATGCATACCTAAAATGTACCAATAAACTCAATGAAGTAGGAAAAAAGTACCTCTAATGTTGAGAAAAGAAAGCTTCCATGTGGCAGGACCAGAAAGCAGCATTTCTAGCAGAAGTCTTCACCATTCTCAGATTTTTAGGGGAAACATCCCTAAAAATATGTTTCCCTAATTTGTATTTTCCAGGGTTGTAGCCTTTGTTTCTGGGGTGAACTAAGGGCCACCAGGTTCGGGCACACACAGGAAAGCATGCAAAGACTTGACAAAGGGCAGCTTCCTCAAGTCCGCAGGGTAGAATAAGTACATGGCCGTTTCTATAACACTAGGCACATCAGCCATGGAGCTCACATCTTCTGTCCCTTTGTGTCTCCTTCCCACTGTCCCTGCAGAAGCAAACGGAAAGCCGTGCAGGATGAACTGGTCAGTGTTCCTCTTCTTTATATTCCTCGTTTTCCTCTGGTGTCTACACTGCAGCTGTGAGGTATGAACAACGAGGGAGTCCTCCACTTTTCATTTTATTAGACCGTGTTTGTAGTGCATAATATTTACGTTCCTTGTGTGTAATCGTTATGAGGACATAACACATCTTCATTCTTCTTTCCATCCTCTGTGATTCTCCTTTCTTTCCCTCCCACCTTATTTTGGTCTTCTTCCCATCTGAGAAAGAGCTGTCTCTCTACCTTCTACTATCTATCTTTTACTCTGCTTTTTATTTTACTCTGGATTTTTCATGTAAGAGAAATAATGTGATACTTAGCCTTGTGTGTCTGATTTCTTTCTCTGATTACTATGATCTCAAGGTACACCCATTTTCCTGCAAATAACTCAAGTTTATCCTTATTTGAGGTGTAATATTACTTCATTTTGTCTAAATACCATATTCACTTTAACAATTAATCTGTAGATACACCTATGAGTCCATTCCAAGATTTAGCTATTATTAATTATTTTTCTATAAATGCAAGTAAACATAGAGCATTATAATGATGTGTAACATTTTGGGGATGATATCTAGAAGGGGAATAGCAAGGTCAAATGAAACTTCTACATTTGTTAATTTGAGAAATGCCCACAATGATTTCCATAGTGGTCTTCCTGGCTTCCTTTCCCACCAATGTGAGGAGAGCTGCTCTACCCTGAAGATTCTCCAGCATGATTTCCTGATGACAGCCACTCTTTCTCAGCTAAGGAGTCTCGGGATTGTTTCAATTTTCTTTTCTCAAATACCAGCAGTGTTGAGCCTTTCTTCATGTATTTACAAGCCATTCTAATTCTGTGCTTTGTCATATGTAAGTGTGTGCAGCATGTTTCTCTTTTTGGAACGTGGAAATAAGCTTTTCCTAATCTTCTAGCTTCGAATCCTCTTTATGTCCTGATGCAGGGGAGATTACCCTGAGTATACATGGCGCTGGAGATCTGAGGACAGTCATTGCCATAACAGTCACTCACACAACCATCTTTGCAATTAAGATGGGATCTGAAATAATGCTAACAACCAGTATCTAAGAGACCATTTTCTAAGACTCAAACTAAGGCATAAGCGTCACATGTATCCTCCACTACACTGTTCCCCACTTGTGTTTTAAAAATATCTACTTTTTAAAGAAAACATGAGGTGTAGTTGTATATGTAAAGAATAGAGACAGCAAGAAATACTGGCAACCAATAACAGTGTGCTGTTATAATTGACATGCGTGTGTTTCAATTTCCTTTAAGTAAATCATACATATCTAATCTTAAGCTATTTCTGGCTGGAGTAATTATCAAACGTAATTTGATTGCAGGGCCAGCGATTTAGCTCAGTGGTTCCAGCACCTGTCTTGCTAGTGCAAGGGCCCAGGTTCATCCCCAGTAACCACATACAATACTGGGCATGGAGACTCAGGCCCAGCAGCAATCAGCAGCACATTCCACAGTGCCAGGCGTGGTGGCTCACACCTGTAATCCCAGCACTTGGGAGGCAGAAGTAGGAGGATTGCTGTGATGTGAATTTGAGGATACATGTGTGTGTGTATGTATATATATATATACAAAATTTGCACATTTGGAAATTTGTTTAATTAGTGATATGGTTGATATATGCTATTGACTTCTAAATTACTGGCTCGAGTTTCTAATTTTTATGACTTGAATCTTACCTAAGTGTGTGACATCCAGGTTGTGGTTACAGTGTCACCTTTCTTTGGCCTCCCAAAGTGATCGATCTTTACCATTTTTCACTATATTATTCTGTGCTTCTGAATACTCATTGCTTTCATCTCATATTCACTATTCTGTAAAAATAATATTTAAATCATCCCTTTTCGAGTAATATCTGAAAATAACTTACATTTTGTAATAAATGAATATCCCCAAGGAATAGACAAGGTGGTAGAAAAAGATGTCATCATAATTATTATTTGACAAATGAAAACGATTTTCTGTCCTTGGTAGCAGACAATTTCTGAGAGTGCAGAGAGAGCTATGTACAAGGCATGTTAATCAGATCATTTTCATTACAGTGGTCTCTCACAGGGTCAGTCAGTTACTTCTATGCACAGAGGGACGGTGCTGAGGTTTGACATGGGTTACGCGCTGCTCA
>PVIR01006657.1:33476-64956 GCA_004026965.1 Petromus typicus | reverse complement strand
AGTTTAGCAAATGAGTGGGGCCTCCAGCTCAAGTCCCCTCTTTGAGAGTCAGGAAAATGAAACGTGACTGTTGTGAGGAAAGACTGCTGTTCAGGGAGGAGAGGCCGATTTCCCTTCTTGTGAGGATTTCTGCCATCTGCTCTGGGACACAAGCTTCAGGTGGGAGGAAGAGCCAAAGGGGCATCCGAGAGGACTGAGTCTAGGAGGGAGAAAAAGAGAGGGTGACAGAGATCTGAGAAGTCACTCACTGAAGTGAAAATCTGCCTAAATAGTCATTATGGGCTTTTAAGTAAGTTCTCAATTCTAATTATTCTAATAGGTTTAATAGGTCTGCGATTTGAGCTGTGATGTTCTGTGTCAGCTGTCGCTGGTGCCTCAGTGAAGACACTTCCTTTCTTCCTCTGAAAGCCCGAGAAGAGAGGGCACCTGTCCTGTTGATTCTCCTGGCCGAGGACTGGAGCTGTTGTTCAGGTTGAGCTTGAGCAGCCCAAGGCGGGGCCACAGGTGGGGCACCCCAGCCTTCTCCCTGACTTTGCCGACTCTGGCATCAAGTGACAGCAGCGGAGGATATTCTGGTGGGAGTAAATGGTGGTGCTGCTGAAGATTCAAATCCTGTTTCTGGCCCACAGGAATCTTGCTGAGCTGATTTCCTGCTCTGCTTCTCAGTTGCCTAATCTGTAAAATGGAGGTGGTCAGAGGTCCCACTGCATCACTCACCACTGTGGAGGAAGAAACAGTCTCATGAGTGAAAAAAGCTTCTTTTTGCCACGTAGAGGATCTCTCCCAGGAGGGCCAACCCTCTCCCATTTTATTTCTGCACATGGAGAAGAGAAGATAAGTTGCTATCCAGTGTCACCCATGGACAGTATTGTCGACACAGTGAGCCAGTTGGGGACAGAAAGTCCTGGGTCGGCGGTTGGCCCACTGTGTACCTCCTGTGTAATTTAACCCTAAAGAAGGAGCTCCTTCCTCTGCCTTGGACACGCATTCCTGGTATCTTTTGCGGCAAACTCCCTCAACTCTTGCAGCTGTCTGTTCAGAAGTGACATTTTCACAGAAGATTCTTAAATTCCTCCTTGACATGGTTCCTATCTCTCTAGTTAGAGAAACATGGACTAAAGTGTCTTAATTTATCCCAGTGGATTCTAGGGTGGGAATAGAAACACCGACCTGGGCTCCCTAAGGTCATAGATTTGGTTAAATGCAGGGAGAGGTCAGCAGACCACTGTGAACATGATCAGGCCCAATTAGACTCCATAATGCTTCCTCCTTTCCTGCCTCATCCTGCTGCTCAGGGCTTTTGTGGAAGGACAAGGACATGGGCCATTGTTCCTCAAATCTGGCCTCAGGTCAGGGTCCCAATGGAGCAGAGATAACACACGGTCGGCCAGGTTCTTGCTGTGGTCTTTCTGACTCCCATCTGGCTGGAGCTCAGAAATCTGCATGGTTAGCATGGGAATAGCTCCAGCATTTCCTCTCTGGAGTTACAAAGGGGCCACTCCCCAGAGCTGGCAGGGCGCCCATTCCACACTTCCTGATTGACACCACCAGAGCCCAGAGCTCGGTCACATGGAAAAGTGGCAATGATGAGTGAGGACGGGGAGCAAAGACCCCCTGTTGAGACACAATGTGCTGGTGAGGAGGAAGAGGAGGCAATATGGTCAGGTAGAAAATTCCTTCCAGCCACATCCTGCCTGATGGGTGTTTCTTTTGGTGAAGACAATGGCTACAGCATGGTCATTACATTTCTGCTTTTAAACCTGCCATTTCTGGGCAGCAGGTAGGCAATGAATGCTTGCAAGACTTTTTGCATTCCTGAGCATTTAATCTTTTAATTATTGCTCTCGGAGGTTTTACAGTGCTAATAAGCAAACACATGGCCTCTTTCTTGAACTTAATTTCATGCTAAGAGTATTTATACAACTGTGAATTCCCTGCCGCAAAATTCTGGGGCCAGTGAAGCCCACAGGGTAAAGAAAGTGAAATCATTCTCTGTTTACAATACAATAAGTGTATGTGTAAGAAACTGGGCTAGTATTTTCTTAGTCCTCATTATCTAGCTCTACACTATCCAATATTATAAGCATTAGCCACATGCAGCTATTTAAATGTAGTTAAATTTGAATTAAAAATGGAATTTCTCAATTGATTAACTCCATGGCAAGGGTTCAGTCACTACCTGAGGTTGAGAGCTATAGTGTTGACCACTCTACAGATAATACATTTCTTTCTGTCCAGGGGCTTCCCTCAGACAATGCCGATGGAAATTTTCTGGCATTATGAGTTTTCAGCAGATGACAGCTACAACAGGCACTGAAAAATAGAACGTTGAGCCTCCTACTGCTGAGCACATAGCAACCACCCTTTCCTCTCTTTAGCTTGGAATAAGAGACAGAGTATTCAGATGTGAGCCACAGGGGGCCTGGAGCCTGTTCCGTTTTTCACCAGAAAGAGGGGCATGAGATACAAAGTGGAGGATGGCTTGCCCTCCAAGTGTAAAGATCTGCTTTATCTCTGGTGCTCCGGGTCCCCTTGGGTCTTTACTATAAATGGCCCTCGCCCACCTACACTCAGAGAGATGGTGATTTGAGGCAAATAGGCCCTCTCGTCTCCTTGGAGATGACTTTAAATACATTTTTTTTTCCTTTTAAACCCAAATATAAGGCACCTTTCAATCTGGTCAGCAGCAAACAGATAAGCCTGAACATGAAAGCATAACGGGTCACCCATCTGGCTCATGGATATCAGCCTTCTGTGAGCAGCAAACACAAAGGGTGAGCTGTTGAGAACCTAGAGTCTCAGTTCAAGTTCTCACAATTTCTTTTTGTACCTTGAATGTTTTCAAAGAGACTGTCCATTCTCTGCAGGAGAAAACTGTCAGTCCAGTGGGCAGACTATAGGCAAATGGGGCAGATGCTCAGTACAGGGGGCGGATGTCCCGGTGGCGGCAGCTGTGCACAGGTATTCAGGTGTTCCTTCTTCAAGAAGAGCTCTTTGTTCTGGAAGTGGGAATATTACAGGCAGCTGGGTTAGGCAGAAAGTAATATGCAATCAGAGAGGAACTGTACCCTCACGGAAGTCAGCAGCCATAATAAAACTGGAGACATCAGAACTGTGGCTGGAGGTACACCTCCAGAGAGCCAGGGCTCAGGATACATAGGGACCAGCAAGGCCTGCAAGATAAAGAAATGTGAGATTATGCTGCAATTAGCACTGCCTGGTCCAGTGGGCCTTGCTAGGCCTCTGATACAGTTATATCTTTGTATGTCAGGAAGACCAGCTCACCACTCTTCGTTTGTTAAGAGGCTCTCACCACCTCTGGCCTGAGAGGAGGGTAGAACAAAAAGACAGGCACTGGGGGATCTGTGTGTGTGTGTTACTCTTCTACAAGGAAGGAAATCTTGTTTAATCAGAGAGTGATGGCTTCCTGGAATCATACTTCCTCTTCCCTTCATTGGGTACCTCCTCTTACTCACCAAAGCCAACCTGTTCCACACCCCTGCCTTCAACCCCTGGAATCTGCCTTGTTAATATCTTGCTGAGTGACACTGGCTGTTACTTTACCTGTCTCAGCCTCAGTTATTCTATCTGCAACAGGAATAGCAACTCTCTGTTTGATGGGGCCATTAGCAAAGTGAATAGAGACCGAGGTGCAGGCAAAGCACTGCATGCTGCCAGCCTCCCACAGACAGAACACACAGCTCAGTGTGCGGTGCACACAAGCTTGGAGGCTGCGAGGTCCCGGGCACCAGCCCAGCTGGGCTCTGATCCACCTGCTTCCCTAACCTGCCAAAGTCTTCTTCTGTTTCTCTTTTCATCCATAAGTTGTTAATGATGTGTTGTATATGGAAGTTTGTTCTATAGGAAAATGAAAGGAAACACAATGTCAGGGAGTGTCGACATGAACTGCACACTGCAGGAGCTGGGTATTTATGGCTGGAGTCCCTAGCACTACAAGCTGCAACTTGGGCAGAGCCCTTCTGAGTCCAGCCCTTCCAGGTTTTCCATGGGGTTCAGGCTCAGCTAGAGCACACTCTCCCAGGGTAACTTCCCATCCAGCTCCCCAGGGACCCTGTTCTGCCCTCACCCTATTTAGCCCCAGAGAGCAGGCGCAGGAAGCTCAGCTCCAGCAGAGGGTCCTGCCTGGCTAAAAAGCCTGAGGGCATTGAAGGCCTGTGGGTAGGAACAGCAGACTATCACCGAGTGTTATTTGAGCCTTCACTTTTTACTTGGAATGCCTTGGCCTCCATGTGGCTCAGTGCTGAGCCACCTTCCTGGTTGGATTCCTGAGAAGGTGAAAGAGGGGAACTCCCTCCAGCTGGGAGAGATCACCGGGCCCAGCCCAAGCCCTGCCTCACACCCTCCATCCAGCAGCTGCCTACTCCATCACTGGTGTGATTTCCCCACATCCAGGGAAGAAGGCAATTGGGAACATTTTAGTGAGATCCTTTCTCAAAATAGAAGTTGAGTAGAGCCCAGAGCAAAAGCCCTGGCTTTAACCCCCAATAATACAATAGGGAGAGAAGGAATTCTAACTCCAATCCAGAGGTAGGGGCTGGCTACAGAATGGAGGGACCTTTCTAGAGAGACAGCTATACCTGCCAGGCTGGATGAGGACGACTCACTCCTACTTTTGCTTTGTTCATTTTCACTTTTCCCTCTGGAACTTCATCCACACAGCCTCAGAATTTCAGATGCTCTGTGTCCCCAAGGCCTCCCTTAGCCTGCCTGAGCCCACAGCACCCCAATCCATGCTTACCCCCTTCTTCCTTCGGGAACTTTCATCTCCTTAGCATGACCAAAGGAAATGTAATTTGATCAAAATAATACTCTGTAAAGGCTCAGTGACTAATCCTTACCAGCTCAAGAGGTTTTGAAAGAAGAGGTTGGATTACTCTAATCATATTACATTATGGCAAATTTGGGGCACTTAATAACACCAGATCCTATAGTAAGGGTCAGAGTGAGGCACAGTTTTGCTGCTAATTGGCCAGCGATATTAGGCCTCTGTGGCTTCATGTAAGAAATGAGGTTATTCAACCCTTTGCTTTCAAAAGGCCTATCCAGCTCCAGGCTTTTGAGAGCTTCTAAAATGAAGCAAAAGCTTTTGAACTCTTGGGAGGTTCTGTTTCTCCCACTCCCCTTCTGCTGGTGGTGAGGATGCTTTAGACCTGGAGATAGAGCCAACACATAGTGTGGATCTGCCTCTGGGGAATCCTGTAGCAATGTCCTGTGTGCGAGTTCTGGGCAAATACAGCCCAGAGTTCTGCCCTCCTTGGAAACACCTGGAAATTCTCCCCCTTTCTCTGGTTCCTGGAGAATCTCCTACTCCCTTTTCACCCAGGCCCAGTGGCTCACACTGTTCAGTCTTGAGCGCTTGTCTCCATATCGTCACCAGCCCACAGGATCTCTCTGAGGAGGAGGCGGTGGTTTCACATGTCTAGCACTCCTTCAGTTTGACAGCCACAAATGAAACCTCAAGGCAAGGAAATCAGGCTGTAATAAGAAGAGCAAACTCTCTGTAGTGGTGAGGATGAAATACAAATTAATACTTCAATCCTGCAGTCTGCATGCATATGTATATATCAGCCAGGGGCTAATGACACCATTTAATACTCTTCAAACATCCAGTGAGCATCTCCCAGCGTAGGTGCACGTTTGCAGGTCGCTGTGCAGTGCAGGGAGTGTAGGTCGTATGTGCTGCCAGATTAGTTAGGGTTCTAGTTTTGGTGTCAAAAATACAATTATGCTTAACTTAGTTTTATAAAATGTGTGTGTGTGTGTGTGTGTGTGTGAGAGAGAGAGAGAGAGAGAGAGAGAGAGAGAGACGGTATTAGAATTTATTGGAAGGATACTAGGGAAGTTCAGAGAAACAAAGAACATCTAAGACCCAGGAGATCGGAACTTGGGGCTTTTTGGAGTCTTCCATTAGACTTCAACTTTATAAACGGAAACCATGCTAGGTATTTTAAACCAGGGATACCGAATACAGTGAAGTGGCTCTGCAGGTGACAGGGGGCCAGGAATCCAAATATCAATGATGGGAAGGCTGTCCTGGCCAGAGCTTGGTGAGGAAATAGAGGGGCAGTGTTCAAATTCACAAGAGTTGTCTTGGTGCCAGAGCTAGACCCAGGTGCCTGAATGGTGGAGTGAGGTTTGCTCTTCTGGCCACAGGCACCTCTGAGAAGAGACAAAACCTCTACTGGAGACCCCAGAGGAAATAAGAAGGTGGGGGACACCTGGAGTGATCCCTTCTCCTGTTGCCATCTTGTTGCGGTTTCCTCTTGTCTGGCCGGCTCATAGGACAGCAGACAGCATAGGGGAGGCAGATGTGTGACTCCCGGCACTGCCCCGCAGAGCAGAGAAGAAAGGCTGGGAAGAGCAGGCACACAGCCAGCTAGAAGACTTCAATCATCCCAACTCTAGAACATTATCCCCAAAGTGACTCGGTTCAGCTGTCTAAGCAGCCCCTGACTATTGTCTTTAAGGTTCAAGTTCTCAGCAAGAGAAATGTGGCGGGCCCCGCTCCACTGTGACAACAACACAGGGTTTGGAAGAAAATGGTCAGGTGCCCCCACTCCAGTACAGCAACACTGTCAAGCACTGTTGGACCCATTTCTGGGTGGTGTCTTTTATTTTTGGCTTTGCAAGCAAAGACACAGAAGCTCAGCAAGACACAATCATTTCCCACGTATTTTAGGTCAGTCTAGAGCTCATTTGAGTCACATAAATTTGTGTTCAACTCATGGCTCTATCATTGACTGAGAGACCTTGATCAGGGAGTTAGACCTCATGTTCCCATTTATATGAAGGAGAAAGCCATGTTCATATCAGAGCAGCACTAGATAGTGTGACATCACACACATGCACACCCATCTGTGCACACTCCTGTATACACATCTGACACAGCTGTATTCAGAAGGCCTCTTTCTGACAGCGGGCACTGTGGCTTGTTTACATGTCATGACCCAGTTCCAGAAAGGCTTTAGACAGGTCTGGGAGCTTTCCCATCGCACTGAACAATCCCATCCTAAAGCAAAGGTCAGGGTGACCAGAACAACATGCACACAGATCTGAATCTGGGATTCAGATCTAATCCACATGCCTCAGTGTGGGGCTGGGGCAGGGGTATAATGTCGGATTGGAGGAGGAAAACTCCTAACCCCTTCTATGCACAGATAGACATATATTATATTAACAAACATAGGGTTTATCTTCAACATTGAGTTTTATGAGGAAAGTGGCAATTAGGAAAAGCATCCAAGTCTACTTAGGCAGAAATCGGCACAGCTGTCACACTGTGCCTCTGGAAAGTCTGCTGTTGAGGGTGAAGAGTCCTCCACTGGGCTGTGGAGGGTTTGCAGGGTCATGTAGCACTTATTGTCTGACAAGAGGGAAGCACGAGTAAAAGCAGAAAGAAGACACTGAGACCCCAGACTGCACTTCTTCCAACCTCATGCTGTAGAGAAGCTAGTTCTCCTTCCTCTGTCTCCATGACTCCCAGTGGAGAGTTTTGAGGAAGAAGGAAGCCAAGGCTGGGAGACTTGGGAGCTCGCTTACTTTGCTACCACCATGATGGTACTGGGTTTTCCCTATTTTCCCTCTAGGGTGAGAGTCAGTGCTTCTTTCTCACTTCTACTTTTTACATCACACCCAGCCTTATTTCTTCCTCTTTTCTCTTCAGATTTGAGCTCTCGTCCCACTTCCTTGGACTTGGTTGTCCCAGCTGGGGTCACACCTAGCCCAGGACAATGTCAGCCTCACTGAGTGCACAGTCAGCCTTGTCTGTGACCTATTCAGCCCTCAGCCACATCACCAAGGGAAGCAGCAGTTACTCCACATAGGAACCATTCTGTGATGTTCAAACAGCACCCTGCCTTGGGATCCCCATGGTGAGGCTTGGGGACATTAGTTATACCTCCTCAAGGGCTGACATCACAGAGAAGATGTCTGTACCCACACTCTCGGAGTCGCACTTCTCCAGCATCTGCCCATGGCCAGCCTTTCACAAAAACCTTCCCAGTGCATGTGAGCCAGCAAGGCAAGGATGTTTGGGAGACCCTCGGGGGTGACTCTTGTGTGAATGACTGCTTCTGCTTTGCCTCAGTTCAACTCTAGATTCTAACTTACAGCTGTGGCTCTGAGCTCCTTTGCACTGATGTTTTTCCTTCTTTCCTTCTTTTCTTCCTTCCTTCATCACTCATCAAACATTAATCACTTACTAAACGACTTTCCTAAGGCTGACACAACAAAGTACCATGAATGAGTCTGTTGAAGCAAAGGCAATGTGTTGTCCTGCAGTTCTGGAAGTTGGAAGTTTGACCTCAGGTGTGAAGGGATCATTTCCCTCTTCTTCACCTCTCCCAGCTGCCATGGTTGCCGGAAAAGCCTGTGCCAGTAGATGTGTAGATGGGTGTTCCCTGTGTACAGAACTGACCTTCTGTTTCCGTGGTCTTTCATCTGTACAGTGAAGCAATTGTGGATACGGAATATTCAAAATTTATGCCCATACTGAACAGGTGCAGATTCTTTTTCCTTGTCATTGATCAATAAAGAGTAAAGTGTAACAGTCATATCCGTAGCATTTACTTCCCGTTAGGCATTACAAGTCATCTAGAGATGACTTAGAGTACAAATCAGGGTGTGAGCAGGTTGAACGCAGATAGTACATCTTTTTTTTTTTCAGACAGGGTCTTTGTAGTTCAGGCTGGTCCTGAGTTCAGCCTCAAACTCACAGCAATCCTCTTGCCTCTGCCTCCCAATAGCTTGGACTACAGGCGTGATCCATCATGCCCAGAACTGGTATGTGGTTCTGATTGCTGTGGATCTGAGTCTCCATGCCTGGCATTGTTGTACATGGTACTGGGGATCAAACCTCGGCCCTTGAACTTGCAAGGCATGTGCTGGAACAACTGAGCTAAATCCCTGACCCAGTACATCATTTTATATGTGGGACTTGGGCACGTGTAGACTGTGGTAGTTGTGGAGTACCTGAAATCGATCCCTAAGCATACAAAGGGACAACTGTGTATGGAAGGATCTTCATCTGGCTGTCATCCTGTGGGTTTCTCTCTGCAGATAGTGTTCCTGCCCTTATTTCTCTATGAAAATTTCCATCATTTTAAAAGAATACCAGGTGATAGATCACAATCCATCATAATCTACTATTACCTCATCTTACCTTGGTTATACCTACCAAGCACATGTATTAACATATCTTGTTAGGTGACACAACTCAACCCATACCCCACACTGTCATGTTCTGGGTTTTGCTTTGCTTTCTCAACCATAATGTTGGCTCCTCAAGGCCACACCTTCAAAGTGCCCCCAAGCTATCAGGGAATCAGTCTAATCCTTTTATTCCCGCCTGGTCATCATCCTCAGGCACACCTGGGTGGATCTCTGCCTTCTCTTCCCTCTAGAGCTAGATTTTCTCATTTTTAATATCCATTCTTCTTAATCACTGAAATGCCTATGTCTAATCTCTAGGAAACAGAAAGTTTAGCTCAGTAGCATATCTGAGCAAACGTCTGCCAGGCTGAGGCCAAGCTGCTCTGCCTTAGGATTTAATAGGAAGAAACGGGATGAGGATTTAATTTAGAGAAAACAAGAATAATCATCCTTCTCGGGTTCTCTCGGGAAAAAAAATATTTCAATAATTTTTAGGGAAATCCTTCCATTCAACAGTTTAAAGCTTCAATTCAATCTTCTCTCTAAAATCTAGTGGGTTCAACAGAGAGACACACTATGGTTGTCAAGCAGTTTCTGAAAAGGGCTCCCTGGTGACCACGTTGGTCTTAGCAGCCACAAAGCCTCTGACATGACTACGCTGCCCCTCTATGGAATGTGAGGCAGCCAAAGAACATATATTAAAGAGATGTGTTCCAATAAAACTTTATTTAGAAAACAAGCAGACAGCAGGCTGCGGCACTTAGATGGTAGTTTGCTAACCCCTAGGTTGTGGCAGAGAATCCCAAGGACTGAATGTGAAGACCAGTAAGATCTGCATGTCTCCAGTGGTAGGTAGTGACCATCTCGGCACAGCCAGCAGCAGCTGTGCATGCCTCCTGGGCGCCCCCTCTTCTCCACATTCCCCTTACCCAGGGTTCTGTGAGGAAGTTCTGAGAGCTGACTTCCTCTACTGGTTCCGGGGCCACCTAACACCACTCTCAGTGTCTCTGCACCCAACTGCCTTTGGAATACATACTGTACATCTCTCTTACATAGAAGACACCTTAAATTTTTGTGATTACTTTTTGGAAAATATTCAAATTGTGAAAATATGATTTTTTTGAAAAATATTCCTTTTCTCGGGTCATTCTCTTCTAGTGTGTTGGCCTCATAGAACCAGGAAAACAAAATATTAATGCCTCAGCACCTGGAAATCTCACCTGGAGGAGGGGAAAGCCCCACACCTGTGGGCTAGGTGAGCTTATAAGGCATCAGTGAGGAGGGAAGGAAAGCCATTTGGCCTGGCAGGGTCAGGCGTAGTGGACCTTGGGTAAGAAATAAAAGTCATATTATGGCACTTCAGAGGGAAAGGCCAAGGATGACGAGGATGAGTTTCCTTGAATTCTTCCCTGAATATTCCTGACCACAGAGAGAGTGAAGAGTAGAGTCAGCCTGGGGTATAGAAATGGCTTTCATTACTATGACACAAAAGTGAGGGTGTCACAATTGGGCTGTAGAATGTCTTCCAAAGCCCAGTGTGTTACAAGCTAGTTCCCCAGGTGAGAATACTGGGAGGTGGTAGAACTTTTAAGAGGTGAAGCCTAGTGGATGATCTTAGCTCACAAATACAGGCCCTCAAAGGGATAGTGAGACTTCTTCTCCCTCCCTTCTTCCCCAGGCCACAAAGTGAGCCATTTCGCTCCCAGCACACTCCCCATTGTGTTGTGCTGCCTCCCCACAGGCCTATGGGCAACAGGGCCTGTGATCAAGGACCAGACTTCTGGAACTGTGAGCCAGCGTAAGCCTCTCTATGATGACTGTCCAGGGACTATGACAGCAATGGGAGGCTAACTCACAAGGAGTCAAGGCTGGGTAACTGAGGAGTTCAGCTGAGCCTGCCCTGTAGTACCTCTCTGTCCATTATTAGCAGGGTGTCTGTGCCAATAGGCCAGACCAGCATCGAAGTGGCTCTAGACCTTGGGGATATGGCAAAGCCGGCTTGTCTCTCCCTCTAGGAAGTCTAGATATTGACAGTGTCTCCTCATTCATGCTCCCTCCAGGCCAGATAGAATGTCCACTGTAGATACCACTCCGGGCCCATCACTTCCTCTGAGTCATCTGTCCCGTGGGGTAGTTTGCACCACTGCACCCCACATCTGGTTCACTCCCAACACCCACCATGCTCAGAGCTCCCAGGTGGAAGCACACATTGTCCTTCTCTGCCCTCCTGCATCCAACTGGCATCCACCATGCAGCTCATCCTGGGAGAGAGCCTAGTGATTTCATGCCATGTCCCTCTCCTGCTGCTTTTGTGACATCTGTGCTTCACTCGGGACCGCCCTGGCTCCCCCTCTGTGCTCACTAGCTGCCTCCTCATTGACACTCCCTTCTCACCTGTGCACCCCTTCACTGAGCCAAAGCAGATTGAAGACCTACTATGCATCGGGCACTATTCTAGTTTTTATACATATTCTTCTGAAAAAAAATGGAACAGCCTTGTCCTGGAGCTTATATTCCACAGTGAGAAATACAGATGATAAACATTAGGCAAGTAAATAGAGTTTGTTACAATTAACAAACAATTAATAGACAGGCAGAGACAGAGGTGGGGAAAAGAGGGAGAGAGGGAGAAGACACACAGGAAACTGGAGAATGATTGATATTTTAAACATTTGATCAAGAAGCACCTTATCCAATCCAGAGAAAGAATAGACATTTAAAAATTCTCAGTAGCAGCAAATGCTTCATGATTTGGATGGTGTCACACATTTCCTTTGTCCTCTCCAGCTGGATTCTTCTAGTATATTCTCCAGCATTGTACGTGAGCTTTCCAGTGTGTTAAGGTCTTAGAATAAAACTCTGGCTCCTCTTGGAAGGATCCAAATCCTTTGTGCAGCCAGTTCTTCCAGGGCTTACCTTGTCCAGAGCCTGACACTGCCCAGCCTCCTTGTGGACAGGTATAGCAGGAGCATAGAGCCAGCTGCAGTAGCAGCAGAAAATGTCCAAAGGGGCTACAGTGAGAGCAGCTCACAGAGAGACCAGTGGGAGAGGAGTCAGTAGATAGATGGGCAGGTTCTGGCACCTCCTCTGAGGGCAATGGGAGCATGGGGGCCATATGAGTGTTGCTTGGGTGTGAGAGAGGCCCATGGCATCTGGCGTGCATGTCCTGCAGATCACTCTGCTGCTGATGTGAGAAAATACCCCAGGGAGAGAGCTGAGACACTGGCCATCTGTCTCTGAAGTGGTCAGGGACAAGGACAGGTGTGGTGGGGGGGACTCTGGATGGGTGAAGGTAACACTGAAAGTATGAGGATCTTAGAAGATCATAGAAGGCTGGAGAGACTATTACAGAGATTTATAGAGATCACAGAGATGCTTTAGAAGTCAGGAGAAAGAAAGATTTGACATCATTGAAATCATAAAGCATTTGCTGTAACAGAACATTTTAATATATGTTTTTATTGTATTTTGTCCTTATAATCACCCTCTAAGTAGGAACACACACATAACACCCTCCCCCATCATGGGTTTCCAAATATATCAGGGTGCTTTTCACAAAAGGGCAGATGCATTTCAGAGAGAGCAGTTGCCACAGCAATAGCTTTTATCTTGTCACCTTCCTCATTTCAAAATTATAGAAATTCATTTCTGTCTTCTATAGTGGTGCAGAGCTCAGTGTTCCCAGGTAATGACCTGCCCTGGCTGCTCTTTCTCCTTTGAGAGGCAGCTGTGTAGGAACTCTGTCCACACTCTGCTGTCCACACAGAAAACACAACCTCTCCCAGCTGCCCTGGAGGCTGGAGCACTGCTTTGCTGCTGGATCACCAGGCTTTCATCTAGAGCTTAGAAGGAAATGGGCACGGGTGTGGGGATGCTCAGCTGTCTGCTACCCTCACTCTCCTCCACTTCCAATGACCTAAAACTTGACCTTAGCAAGATAACAGATTTCCCAAACCACCAATCTATAAGAGTCTTACAGACTAACATGCCTTCACTGATACTCTTTTCAATATATGTTCCAACTGTGTAATATTGTAAAGGCATTACTAAGTCATCTTTATCTAACATTGCTCTCCCTCAGATCTTAGCTTCAGCACTGGGTGTCCAGATCCTGGTAGCCTTTGCTGAGCTCTGAGTTCCTGCCCCATCTAATCATGAGTCAGCAAGTTTGGAATCATGAGTCAGCAAAATATTGGAATAATGAGTCAGCAAAGCTGGAAAGGGTGCATCTAGCAAATCTGACTTTCTCATTTGCTTTTCACCTTGGGGAGGAACACAGTACAAGATGGCAGGCAGGCAGAGAAGGAGACCCTCTGTCTCTGCCACCATTGTAGTTTCTCATTCTTAAACCTGCCTGGCTAATGATCCCAGGCTTCATTCTCAACTCTCACTCTACACCATGCCAAACTTGGTGCTTCATCTTGAGAAAATATGCAACACAGTCTTCCTTTTGGTGTGTATCAAAGTTCCATCCAAACAGGGAGGTATAAATCTGAGCCGTGTCTGAAGGACAGATGGCAGCTTCAGATGGTCGGTGTCCCGGCACTCCGGCCAGGGCAATGGTGAGTCTTCTTCACTCCTCTGTGTTCCCTGTTGCTTTGAATTAATGTGTGGTTGCTCTGCCCCCTTGTTCCTTGCTGTCACAATCCCCAGAGAAGAAGCGAGAACTATAAAGGGCTAGTTTTCTGCTCGTTTTTTGGTCTCAAGTCTTTCAAGGAGGAAAGCAATGCTGTCACCTGATCACAGTTGTACGAAGTGTGGTAAAGGATTGATGACTCATGCAAGGAGGCCCCTATGAGAAAGTACCATGCTGCTGAGGTCCTGAGTCACAGAGATGAGCCTCAGAGTACCAAGAAAAGCACAGATTTGCATGGTGCGGCGGAGAAGTTGAGACTGAAGCCTGGAATCATTAGCCAGGCCCTCCTCTCTGTCTCTGCTTCCTGGACACCATGACATGAGCAGATTCCTCTGCCAAATAATTCCACCATGCCCTCCCGGTCTTGGAGCCAGCCTATTAAACACTGAATTGTCTAACATCTGTGAACCAAAACACACTTCTGCTTTTAGTTGCCGATGCCAGGTATTGTATTCAGTGATGGGAAAGTGACTAAGACAAGGTAACAGAGGAAATCTCTATTCACCTCACAGCCAAGTATTAAAGAGAATGAAAGAGAGCAGGTCCTCGCAGTCCCCTGAGAGGTCATGCTCCAGGGACCTCACTTTCTCTCACCTGTCTGCACCTCATCACGTGTCCAAACCTGCTCATGTTTCCTCACCTCCCCGCAGCACTACAGGACCAAGGCTTTCACACACGGGTAGCTTTCTAACATAGCACAGGAGAAGCATGACTCCTGTTTCTCAGACATTAACTGATGTGATGGCTTCCTTCCAAAGAGTACAGTGTAAAAGGTGGTAAAAAGAACAACTTGACAGATAAATAATGGGACAGACATTGCCAGATGATCAAGGTTAAGTATCAATAGTCACACACTACACTGGTGTTGCCATAGCACTCTATTGCTTCCTGTTTCTTACTTTTATACAAAAAGTGTAGCCATGAGAAAAGCCTAATGATGAGGAAAACATCAGAAAAGACCCTGTAGCGATATACCCTACAAAACTTCCTCAAAACTGTCACAGACCCTTAAAACAGGGCAAGTCTGAGAAGCAGCCAAGCAGAAGCTAGGAAGACATGACAAGTCAATGTAACAAGGTGTTTCTTCCTGGATCAGGAAGAGAATGTCGGGAAAAAACCAGGGAGAATAGGATGACTAGGAACTCTGGTTGATGCCAAGGCCTAAGCACTGGGTCCTCTCATGCAGCCGATGCACTGTGGCCCCAGAAGTTGTGAAGAGGAGGGAGACTCGGTGTGCAGAGGGCACGGCCGCCGGTGCTAGCTGCTCAGTTCTTCTGTGAGTCAGTTCTAACACTGGAATAAGGAAGCAGGAATGTCACCAAACTTCACCATCTTGACCATATTTAAATTCTGATTCATACCAAACAAGCAACAGACAAGAGAGGGAGGAGGCAGAGACAGACAGACAGGCAGACAGAGAGAGATACGGACAGAGAGAGGAGGGAGAGAATATATGAATTAATCTCATCCTAAATTTGGGGCTGTGCCTCCTAGGAAGACAACACTGGCTACTATGACATTGAGGCTGTTCTTTTCTTTTCTTTTTTTTTTTCCCTAAAGTTAATATTTTCTTTCCTTAGAAAATATTTCCACAGTAGAGTTTGAGTTATAAACACAAGTCTGGCCTTGATTTTTCAAAACTAGCAGTAACAGTTACTGCATCTGCCTCTGTTCCAAGCCTGGTGGTGGTTTGTGCTCTGAAACGAGGATCCAGGAGGTGGAACTGGCAGGGTTGGTGAGCCTGGGGCCTGAGCCTCCTCACAGCCCCAGGCCGCCTGGCGCCTGCTCTGTAGCTCCCTCTACTGGATCCTGAGCTAATCACCTGGGTAAACGCCAAGCTGTGCAATGCCCCACAGAAGAAAATGAGGGAGAAGAAACAAAATTCACACACAGGTAACTGCTAGGATTAAAGCCAACTTGAAAGATGAGTTTCCTTCTTTATTTGAAAGAAGAATGTTAGATGCATTGGGCACTTAAGAGGTGGAGAGTCACGTTGGCCAGAGTCTGAACTTTGGGTAGGTGTTCTCTGGGAAGGGTCCATCAGGCAAGTCCTCAACTCTCTCTGGAATTCAGTTTTTTTATCTGTAAAAAGGGAGCAGCAAGCTCACGTCCTAGCAGCAAGTTTACCTGCTGTTAATCTCCTTGCCATGGTTACATACTGACTTTTAATATGCAAGCAAAGACATTTTTGATTGATATTTATTGATCAATTCTTGAAGTTATATCTATATTTTAGAACTCTAGGCACACACACACACACACACACACACACACACACACACACACACACACATTTTCAGTCACTCACACACGAACACCTTTCCCATTCACAGCCTGAAAGACCATTTCAGTCTGGTCTGGGCCAGTATAGCAAGAGAAAAACACCTGGAGAAGTCAGCTTCACTCACCCTGACATCTTCTGTGATCTCAGGATCAGATTCCACAGAGTTCATTGAGTGTTCCACCACTCAGGAAAGTCACCTCCACTGACCACGAGTGGAGCAGGAAAGGACGGTAGGGCCTCTGTTCTTGTGCCTCACTGTCGCTGGCTTTTGACTCTGACTTTTTACTAAGATTGCAAACAACTTCCTATGAGATCGACTCTTAACTCCTTTAGCAACATTCATAGGAGGCAGAAAATGGCCTTCTAGCCAGTGTCTGGTCAAAGGAGCTGGAAAATCTGTGACAAAAAAACAGAACCATCAGCCCAACATTGCTCAAGTCCACAGTCATTAAGATCAGCCATGAGCCTGAGAGTTAGCTCAGTGGTTCCGGTGCCTGTCTTGCAAGTAAGTGCAAGGGCCCGGGTTTGATTCCCCGGTAACCACATACCATACTGGGAGTGGAGACTCACGCCCAGCAGCAACCATTACCACATACCACAGTGCCGGGCATGGTGGCTCACGCCTGTAATCCCAACACTTGGGAGGCAGAGGCAGGAGGATTGCTGTGATGTGAGTTTGAGGCTGAGCTCAGGGCCACCCTGAACCACAAGGCGAGACCCTGTCTCAAAAAACCTAAAAAAAAAAGAAAAGATCTGCCGAGTGACTCTTCCCTCCAAATCCACAATGGCAGGAGCTCTTGGACTGGCCCAAAATGGATCTTGATATAATGTTATTTTGCTTGGCAGATGTTCTCCCACTGGATGCATATATTCTGGTTTTCATCATCTTTATACACCCTGGTCCCTGTCATCTCGTGGGGAGACATTCTGATTTACATAGTATAAGAGCTCAATCAATATCCATCGAATAAGTGCATATATGAAGTTGGAAATGGAAATTAATATGAAAGACAGATCACTTCTTCGTTCATTAGTCAAATGGAGATTCTGACTTGAAGATGAGAGGATTCTAATATGAGAAATTTCAGTTATTTGATTGTACCTGAAGAACACTGACAGCCTCATTTTCTTATGTTCTGACATATTAAATCTTAATTTTCTACTTAGTCATGTTATTGTAGAAGTACTATGTTACTTGCATAGTAACATTTTTAGTTAGATTATGGACTCCTTTTGAGAGTAAAATCCTCAGGAAATTCTCCCAAGGAAATGCCCTGAGGTCCCTGCACCTCAGTCTAGTTTCTGCCTCCATTTTTCGTCATTAACATTAATTATTAAGAACGTACTGTGTCCCACACCATGAGGCACTTTGAAAAAGAGAGATATCTACTTCCTCGATATTCTTTCTTCCCACTGCTTCTTGACGTCATTGTCACTGATTGTCTTTGTCTTTCCACCCACACAAATGTATCTGACAAAAGAACATTGGCTTCTTTCTTACCAAACCAAATAAACACGTCCTTTTATTACTTTATTACATTTCTCTGTTTTACTTGATTTAATTTGTCTCCCTATCTTCCAGAAGCTCTTGGCTCTTCTCCACTTTTCATGATATTCAGTCTTCTCATTTTCCTCACTTTTTTCTTGAGCTCTGTCACAAAACATCCCATGGTGTCTCCATTTGAAAACGCTCTTCAGCTACGCAAATGCCACATATCAAAATAGAAGGTGTCATTAGGGTTCACCAAAGGATATATGAGAAAGAAAAGGCAGTGGTCTCTGGTTGGAAAACTTAGATGAGAAGAGAAGCACATAGCTGTATACTGAGAAGGTTTAGAGGTCTAGGTGACATCATTGCTATCCACATGAGCAGTTCAGGTGTCTAACAGCAAGTGGGCCTCAGGCTGGAGGAGAAGCCAACGGACAGAAGAGATGGAGACAGTCACAGCTGACTGAGGGATGGGGCTCATGTGCATGTGGGAGTTACACAACATATATGACATGCAGCTGTTGGTGGAATTACCCTTAGCTGGCTTAGGTAGAGCGATGGAGTTTATTTCAGTGGTGGGCCGTTGGAACTGAGAACACATGCTCTTTACACTAGTAGTGAATCTGAGAAGTCATGTGACCACTGGGACTGACTTCAGTGAGACCCAGTAGAGCTTGGCAAGAACCATGAAGATCCATGGTAAAGCAAGCTCAGGATTCCTGATGAGGAGAGAAAACACTTTAGTGACCACACCCAGGGTGGAAAGTGGTCTCTTCCTCTTAGAAAAGTCTAAATTCAAGTTTGGAAGTCCATATAACTATGCTGTAGACCTCCAGGTGTAATGTCAAGGAAAGAAATTATAGTAAGAACTGGAGACGCGCACACACACACACACAGGCAGACAGAGAGAGAGACACAGAGAGAGAGAACTATGAAAGGTTAATCAGCATTTAAGCACATGGTTGTGGTTCTACTTGGTCTGACTGGAAAAATAAATTGTGCTTTTCAAAGCACCGGCTTGCAGGCTGTAATTGGAATGAGCACAATAAATACAGTTCAGTCCATTGGGCACAGGAAACAAAAGAGAAAGGAGAGGTGGGCAGAGGTGGTCCTTCCGGGCTGGGGCTGAATGAGAAAGTGAGGGGCTCCTTTCGCCCTGGCCTTGATGTTCCCCTCAGGTGCCCTGGGGCTGGTGACTTTGCATTTCTGAACTTCTAGATTCTTATTTGGACAAAGTGAACGTACTTTTTCTGGATGTAGTTAGAAGTTCACAAGATAGTATTTGGAGGAGGGGCTGACCTGGTATCAGGCACCAAAAATGGTATTTAATATAGTCTTGCTTGCTCATTCATTTTTCTCTGAATTTTTATATTTCTCAAAAGCTCCTAATGAGATGATGTCTTCTATTGTTTTCAAATCATATCATGTCTAGCAGGCATCTTTGCAATCCAATCTAATTTCATCCCTTTTCTATTACTTCAGTTAAAGAATGTTTGTTAGGATGTGACCATGCTCTTAGTATAACAGTAGGGAATAAAAAATAAATATGACCTGGCATGTGCCTTCAGATAAACGAAACGACAGCGAGAAAACCAAGGGAAGAATGTCAGGGTTCTGATCACAGCGGAGGCAGGGGATTGATCGGGACCAGTGTCCTCCCGAGGTGGGGCCGTGTCCATCACCGTCTGTAATTTTCATGGTGATCTCACAGGTGGTGATTTTACAAGGAGGAGTTTGAGACACGGTCCGAACAAGAGCGAGGAACTTGACTGGACCCGGTTGGCTCCTCCCCAGGGCTCCTCCCACACCGGCCACGCCCAGCCAGTCACCTGCTGAAGCCCCGCCCACACCAGACCTTCATGTGAAACACTGAGTAGAAACGGTGTCATGTAGAAAATATATTCGTTGCTAAACGGAGCAAAACTAGGGTTCTCATCAAGGAGGCCCCAAAAGCTGAGGTCTTCCACTTAAAACACCTTGTCCATGGTTCGTGTGAGCTGCCTATGTTTAGGGAACAAATTGGAAGTGAGTCTGAGCATTGTGACAAGTTATTACAAAATATGAATGCATTGTAATTTAAATTAACAAACCCATGTCAAAGGAGGCTTTTCCTTCTTGTTCCACATGCAGGCGGCCCCCATACAGGAGACCCCTGAAGAGCTTGTGCATTATCTGCAGTCTGCTGCATGACAATGAGTATTTCCTCTCTCTCTTTCTCTGTCGTTCACCTGTATTTTCAAAATTCACACACAATTAATTATTTCTCTAACAAATTCCAAATGTATTCTTTATCTCGATTGTTTTCATAGTGCACAAATTATCTCAGACACTTTACTAATTAACATCCTTGTATCTTCCTTGTTATTAATTCCAGTTCCAAAACCTTTAAAGTGAAAATAGTAATCACTATTCATTTCATGCAATTGATTGTTAAGTAAGTCTCCAATAGTTTTTCCCAATATTCATGCTCATCCTTTTTTTATCCAACCCTATTCATCCTGATGTCAGTTTTCCTGTCCAGCAGGAGCAAGTGATTAATAAATTCTTACCATGTTCCTGAAAGAACTGAAAGTATCATGCCATAGCGATATACGCACATCTGTGTTTCTCGCAGCTTAGTTTGTTACAGTTAAATCTTGAAAATGGGCCAAATACTCATCAATTAATGAATGCATGGAAAATTTGGGTCTTTTTTAATATAATGAAATACTACTTAACTTTAAAGGAGGAAAAACTTGAGCTCTTATAGCTAAGTGGATGTACCTTGAGATCAGATTTTTAAATGAAATAAATTGAACACGCATGTGTAAATATCATATTTTCTGGTGTTATAAACAAAAAGTGTAAATAGGACTAAAATGTATAATAGACATTGTGAAATATGAAGAAAATGTTGAGATGGAAAAGGGAACTAGGAAGGGGGAGGGGGAGAGAAGGAAGGACGAGAAAAGAAAATGAGAAAGAAAAAGAAGAAATGGAAGTAAATCTTTTACAAATAAAAAAGGGAGAAAGGGCTGAAAGGAGGGAAAGAGAATGGGAAAAACAGATATTATATATTATATGTAAGTGAAAATCTGTGCACAGGAACATCTGAAAGAACAAGGATTTCAGCTTTGTGTCGACCGGAGCTTCAATCCTTGTTTGATCTCTAACAAGCTCTGCACCTTGGACAACATGCTTAATTTCCTTCTGCTTTAATCTCTGTCTCTGCTGACTCGGGCCAGATGTAGTCCCATTTTAGGTCAGTGTGAGCAACCGAACACAGCAGTAAGCTTGGTGGATGTGCTTATCCATCTCGTGACCACCATTCAGGTGTCATAGCCGGGCCACTAGCTTTGAGGGCTGTGAGCCTGGCTGGGGAGCCCATCACCATCCTCCTCCTCCCACTACCCCACTTCCAGGGTGTCCTCCTCATGCTTTGTACTTCAGGATTCACCTTGCTAAAGCTCAATTTCAGTAATGTACTCAGTAATGTACTCATCCTGCTCAAAGAGACTCACTGGATCCCTATTTACTTCTTATGCACAGATGCCCCAGCGTAACTCACAAGCCCCTCTAGCTAGAAGATTGTTCCTCTTTATATTTCTTGGAGATCCAGTTTGTTTTTCTTCAGGAGCCTCTTCCTAAACTCCTGCCCCAAAGGAAGAAGTGCAGCAGTGGGATTATGCCATGGTGTCCAGATCTAGCAAAAGGATCCACTCCCAACTCTTCTACTGACAGTCAGAATTTGGGCAAGGTGTTCATAATGGTGCCAGTTTCACAGATCCACTGAGAGAACCCAACGAGTTAATCCAAAATGAAGCATTTTAGCTGTGCCTGGCAAGGACCATGCTAGGAAAGCCTTGCCTCACTTTTTGTCACTATATGAGGAAGTTCCTGGATGCTTGTTTTGAAACTTTGCATCTACTTTTTTTTTTGTCTCTGCATGTGAGCTCTTGCAGGATGAGGTCAATGTTTTCCTCGTTCTCCACAGTAACTAAGAGGGAGACTCGAACTCAGACACTGTTGTACTAGTACTCACAAAATGGAGCTCACAAGTGAATGACCATCCATGAAATCCATGGTCAGAATTTGGGTGGTTCAGTTGTCCTTGTTAAGTTCATCTTCAGCACTTCATGACAAACACTGTTAAAGGAGCCTCATTAACTGTGAAGAGCAACTGCAGGTGGTCCAGAGACTTAATCCGTGAGCACACATCCGGTGCCACCCTCACAGATGCTGCCATCCACCTGAGGTGCGTGGTGGACACCTGGGCCCAGATATTATCACCACTGATGTGGGGTCTCACAGCTGCTCATCTGTCCATCGAGGTTCCCCTTCTGTTTGTAAAAATATCCCTCAAATGGAGAAGTGAAGCAGCAGATGTTCTGCTTACGTAGAGGACTTTAGACTATTACAGAGTGAACTGATTCTTCTCCAGGAGGATGTGCGCCTTCCTTTTTGAAGGGGAGGCAACTCCCACATGCAGGTGGTGGGCTCTCAGCCAGTGGTAGAAGGGCTACACGTTAGCTTGAATCTTCAGCTCAACAGTGGCCTGATCCTCCCGGCCGCAGCAGAGCTAGAACCTATGGAACTATGATCTTTCAAGTTTGCGCCTGTTTTGTGATGCTGGGAAAGAAGGCACTGCTGGCATCAAGTCAGCAGAGCACAGCTGGTTCCTCACAACGGTGACTCCACCAGCAGGCTCTGGTGCTGAGCAAGGAAAACCGAGCTGAAATATCTCACCTTCCTTCTGTCCTTCTCTTCCATGAGCAAGTGTCTTGATTTCCGTCTCCATTTCCTTGTCCCTTTCTTCTTCCTTCCCTTATATATCCCTCTCCTTGTCTTTTTCTCTTTCTAATGTTTAGTGAGGTGAGCTCTAGTATAAGCATTTAGTATTAGCTAATATCAACTTATGACACTCAATAGAGTGAATGACTGGTTGATTCAGTAAATACTGTTGCCATTTGAAGTGATTTAGTCTCTTTCAACGGTACTGAGTTTTCAAATAATTAACTAATAGTACTTAGTATACTATCCAATATACAAATAAGTATGTACACTCATACATATGTACATTGCATGTGCATACATATGTATATGCAATTATCTTTTTTTTTACTAAATCTGTAAACCGTTTACACCTTTAATATAAAATGATATTTATTTACATATAACTTTTGGGAAACTTCTATGTACTATATTATCTTTTGAGTAACTATGCTTTCTAATATAATGTAGAAATGTAAGTATTATCTAAATAGTTGTCACACTGTTTTGTTTAGGGAACAATAATAAGAAAAATATTTGTGTATGTTCAGTTCAAACATAATGTTTTAGAATATTTTTCATCCTTGATTGAATGAACTTCCTGATACAGAATCAGGGGTACAAGAGGTAATTAAATACACACACACATGCACAAACACACACACACACACACACACACACACACATGCACGTGCATCCAATGAGTATATGTATTGTCTGTGCATTATGGCTCAGAAAAAGGCTAGTTTGGAATTAGAAAATTAGAAGAAAGTTTTACCTTTTCTTTAATTTGTACATATATTCATACTTTTATATTTTTCTATTTTTTTTTTTTTGCTTTTCTGTAGTCTGCATTTTATTAAAACTATTCAAACTCTTTTTGTTACTAACACTACCTAACAGCATTGTAGAGGCCTAGAGGGCCATTGTGAGGACCCCACTGGCCCACAGAGGTGTGTGACGAAGTGCTGTTTCCGTGGAGCCCTGTCACATTTTCACTGAAACAGTGCAAAACACAAACTCAGTTCCCGCGACTCAAGGCAGTCAATGCCAGTGCCACAGGTCCTGCTTGTGGTGGTCAGTTTTCTTGCTGTGTTTTATGTATTTAGCTCCTTTGGGACTAATTACTTCCTCTTGATTTTACATCAGGAAATGCCTCCATTTACCCTTCAAATGCCCCTTTTCACTCACTCACTCTCTCTCCAACTGCACTGTCTTGTAAAAAGAAATAATACAAATTCAGGAACTAAAAAGGGAATATCTGACATAGAAATTAAACTTAAGAACAAGTTGAAGAAGCATTAATAAACTAAATAAATAGAAAATTTTTGTCTAAATGTCTGCCAAAAGTGGCAGTTTTCTGTTTTTAGTTTGATATTGGTCCTGTCACCTTTAAGTGCTCTCTCTCTCTCTCTCTCTCTCTCTCTCTCCCCCATTCAACACCAGTGCGGCAGCATAAGGTTTGTTTTTATTCTCTTTTTTATGTGTCATGATATTCTAAGTGAGGAAACTGTCCCTCATTACCTGTATGTAGCCACCCTCCCTAAATATTTTCCAGTTATATACATGAAAGTAAAGGAATCAGCATTAATGAAACATATAGATGGACAAAAACAGCAGACTTGTTTTGCTTATTTTCGTCCTTTAGTATCATTCTGATGACCACGGGGGGAAGTATTCTCCTTTCAGCTGGAATTTGAACATCTGATCAGAAATCCTCTTGAATATGCCAAGGAATGATTGCAGAGCTCCTTTGTTCTTATTTTGATCTCACGTGTCCTTTCACTGCCCAGACATTGTCAGACCCCATTGCCTCCTGGTGACTCAACTGCACTTCTAATTCTTTGAAGACTGAGAAGCTCCAACATTTAACACACTGCAGATGTTAGTGGATGAACAAGCCACTGAAAGGTGACTCTGTTACAATGGCAGAAACAGCTATGTGTGGCAGGAATTGCATGAAACCAACACCCTTGCCTCCAACATGTTCCCAGAACCTACAGGTCTCTCTTGTGCCGTGTGATCAATCCCCACCCCCGCCCACTGCCTCCTTCCTGTAAGACCCTAAGGAGTTGAAGATCATTTTACCTTTAGTTGTTTTTCAAGCATAAAGAAAATTCTACTGCTCACAATGTGACTTTTGTCTGTTCAAATAACTTGGGAATAGTTCAGTTTTCACTGTAAAAAGAATATGATCCCTCAAAATCCATAAAATAAATAGAATTCAAATTTAGCCCATCAGATTTGGTAACTTCACAAAACTGAACTGACCCTTCCCATGGCTCTTGGATTGTGTTTTCTAGCCTGAGGTAGGGACGGGAGTCTGGCTGAATTATTCAATACTCCTGAGAAGTCCCACAAGGTTGAAAAGAGACCCCTCTTAGAAAGGTTCTGTGCAGAAAGAGGAGGTGAGAAGACATGTCCTGCTGCCCCCTGGACCTAGGAAGACCAGACTAGTTTTATTTTGGAGCTAGTCTGTCTATCTTCTCCATGGAACAAAACAAACAAAAAGGCTTAAATCTCTCAGGATTCCCTGAGAGATAAGAGTGAGATGCTGATCCATGCCCCCTTCTCCTGGCTTGGAGAAGCTGCCAGGGCTTCTCTCTGAGGCCCTCAGGGTCTCTCACCTGGCCTGCCTCATTCAAAGCTCTCTCCATTTTGAGTATGGAACCTGTCATTTTCACATCTCTGGGCTACTAATCCTATGAAACAGAGATTCTTTGACCTAACATGTAGGCTTTCCAAAATGCTTCCTGACACTTCATCTTGGTTTCAGCTTCCTTCTTGTTGGGTGCTTTCCAGATATCAGCTACTTGGTCACATGGAATAGGGACATAGAGCTACTGTGAAATCAAAAGAAATAATGGACACAGATATTTGAAGGTTATCAATTACTGAAATGTTTGCTATGGTAATTGTCATTATGCTATAAGAACTCAGTGACACATGTTAAAATGAATTTTCCAGTGGCTTGCCCAGCTGAACATTGTAAAAATTATTTGAGAGGTGTGTGGAGCCTCTTTGGGTGAATGACAAAATCAAACAGTGGGGAAAGGTCTGTAGTACTGACACCACTGGGTGCCCTGACTTCATGAGCGTCAGCACCTGGGTGTCCAGAACAGCACTTTCAGTTTCTCAGACTTAAGGAAACACGGGAAGTCCAAGATCTGCCAGGGTGAGCCTGAAGAGGCCTACATCAGTATGGAGAGTTCCAAAGAAGCTGAACGTTTGCTCAGAATTGTACATCTGGAGACACAGAAATGAAACCAACAACAGCAGTGCAGGGACGCTACCGAGGAACATGGCTCGTCCACTGCCTTGCTTCAGCACAGAACTCAGGGCATTTTCTAGCAGATCATCGTTTCTAGAGGCCTAGTTTTTTCCTACCAATCTGTAAACATAGCCTTCAGAAGTTTTTATTTAATTAATTGTTATCATTATTTTCCCATTCAAAACTGAAAATGTAAATACTCTGAGAATCCAATTATTTGTACTTGTTTTATATGTTAAGGTCCTATTAACAAATTCCTTTGAAACAAAGGATTCTGCTACCAAAAATGCTATGGAAACAATTTGCCTAGGAGAAAAATAAAACACTGAGGGGAACAAAGATACAATTAACTATGGATGGGTTTGAGTGTGTGTGTGTGTGTGTGTGTGTGTGTGTGTGTGTGTGCGCGCGTGTGTATGTGTGTGTGTGTGTGTGTCTGTGTGTGTATAGGGTAGACAAATTTATTCATCTAACCTGTTCTGAGAATCCAGTATACAAATGTTTCACCTGATTCCCTGAGTCCAGCAGGAAGGCTTTTCTCTATTACTTCCTAGTACTAAAGGTCTCTCTGGAGGCAGAAGCTCATGTTCTTGAGCCCACTGAAATGTATCCCTCTTACAGCAGCAGAAGGGAGAATGGCTACTATTGGCAGAAATTTTGCAAAACCATGGAACTCACCTCCAGAATACACAGTGTTCTTTTTGTTAGGGTAGATTTAACCATCCCCTGCATTGTGGTCATGAACAAGGGTTAGTTTCCTAGTTCCAAAGGATGTTGCCTTTGGAGTGTTCTTTTATTTTTTGTTTTGTTTTGTGTTGTTTTGTTTTTTTGTGTGTGTCTGAAATATTTCATATCTTAGAAAGGAAAGAACTATAAGTAATTCCAGTCATGGGCTCCAAGACTTTGTTTAAGAAGAGCTTAAAATCATGCTCTCCAAATTACCTTGTCCTATGACCTGCAATAAAAAACATATTTCATATTATGGCCCAATTGACACACATCTGGAAGTTATATATATATATATATATATATATATATATATATATATATATATATATATATACAGAGACATATAAAACATAACAATATAATATACAATAATACTTATCTTTACTGTAGAGAGTTCTTTCCTCTCCTCTGCTCTCTTCTTTTCTTCTGTCCTCTCCTGTGCTGTCCTCTCCTTTCCCCTTGTCTGGCCTTCCCTCCTGCTCTCTCCTTTCCCTCTACCATAATTTCAACTCCCTTTCTTTTTCTATTCCCTTCCTTCCCTTTACATCCTCCATTTCTTTCCTCTCCTCTTTGTTTTCCCTTTACTTCCATTCCTCTTCATTCCATTTCAAATTCTTTAATTTTAAAATTCTGGAAATTATCACCTAAATTGACTTTAACATTAATACATTTTTTGGTATTTAAACTTGGACTCAGGGCAACAGTCTGAAAGGTGGTGACCTGAGGACTTATCATAAAAGTTCTACCATATGGACCATCAGAGAGAAAGTATGTTCACTGTTCATATCAGTGGGAGGCAGGTGGAGATTAGAAGGTCCTCTGCCCTTCGATGGCTCCATCTACCACTGTCCAGGAGTTTGTAGAGCACTGTAATTGTTGGAGAAACTTTCCATCTGGTCCCAGGAGAAGCTGGGTTGAGATAGGCTGGTGCAGTCAAACAAGATTTGCACATGGTGTCCTGGCTTTGAACAAGAGTGGAAGATGAAGCTGACAGAGAAAGATTCTTGAGTGGCCTCTGGAAATTGAATTTTCTTGCTGTCTGTCATGGCCTCTTAAGCTGCATATCCAGTGAGGGAGCCAGGGAAGGGAAAGATATCAGAGCTAATAAGAGAAGTTGCAACCAGATGGTATTGGTGTTTGTTAAATGTACATTCCTTTCCTCTTTAAGGGAAGTCCTCAGAATGAGAGTGCACCACCCCCAAAACATAACACACCCCAATGTGTATCCATTATTTCTATTTAAACTCAGTTGAGGAGTTGTAGCTCTAGGAGCTTTTTGGCTGCACCATTTCACTATACAAAACCTACAAAGATTCTTTTAGGCAGGTTCTTTCTCTTACAAGAAAATGTCACCAGGAACTGGTGAAGGGGGCTGGGATGAACTTGAATATGAATACTCTGAAATCACCCTGTCTCCCAGTAGTCCTGCATTCCACCATGAATATTTCATTGATTCTCTGGAATTGACTCTCCATGTCCAGAGATCTCTTGTCATACCATTCTTTCACTAATTTAGTATTCTTTGTCTACAAAAAAAAAAAAAAAATCTGCTTTGGCCATTTCTTTGGACTTCATGGTCTTGTAGAAACCTCATGTATACATAAAATTAATAAAACATGTACCTTACTCTCATTAATCTGCCTTGTGTTGATTTAATTTCAAAACCCAGCTGAAAGGCTCACCTAAAAATCAGGCAAGGTTGTGGGCAACATTGGCTGAGTGTATGCAGAAATCATTAGTTGCCAAGAGACATTCTAAGTGCTTTATACGTAAGAACTCTCCCAACAAAAAATGGAGGAAGGATGAATTACTATTACAATGCTACAACCTAGGAAATGGAACCCTGGAGAGACTACTGACAAGCAAATTGATCACAGTTGCCACTCTAGACGACATCCACCAGTGTGTCTCAGGACTCGCCACTTTGCTCTGGTCTGTGTTGGTCTGAAGAGCAGCCAAGTGCTCCATGGGTGAGCTGATGCAGGTCAGGAAAGGGGCCAGAAGAGGGAGAAACAGGCCTCTTGCCTGATCAACCATCTCGTGGAGCATGAAGCTTACAGCAGGGATTGAGGAGAGGAGAAGCTGTGGGGATAGAGGACAAGTTTAAGGTCAGAAAGACATCTAAATAATGCCAGACACGTCACACTCTATAGGTTGAGGGTTTCTGAAATGTCAATTATGAATGAGAAGGCCATCTAAGTTTTGAATATGTGAAGAAAAAACTTAATCCCTCAGGGACAGAACAGGTGGATATAGCCTGTCATATTCCTTTAAGTTAGCTCATAGGGACTAGATCATTTTCCTTGGCTTTCCCGCCAGAAGCTTTTGGTAATACGCATCAAGAAAAATACTGTGACAGGCAATGAGAAGTTTCCATGAGGCTAAGTAGAGGCAGTGACACTGTCAGGTTTGCCTTTTAGAGGGAGCACTCTGTTTTCTCAGTGAAAAATAAAATGGATGTGGTGGGAGCCTCAGTGGGTAACGCTGAGAAGAACAACAGAACAACACTCAGAAGGCTGGTTATGAGGCAAAAGTATTAATTCTCAGTATTTACCACAGAAACTAAGAGCTGGGGTAAATTTAAGAACCACTTAGGGAGGAAGATGAAACTTTCTGCCTGATGGGATGGGCTAGGTGGTGGAAAGGAGTAGCGATGGCTCTGGATTTCTAAGCCCCTCTCTCCCATTTCAGTGACAGTGGGAGAGGTGTTGGGAGTCAAGAGTGAAAAATGCTAAAGGGATGTTCCAAGAGGAAGGCTCAGGAGAGAGGAGGAATTCCGGAGAGGTGAGGGCAGGGAGTAGGTAAGGCAAGAGTCTCAAAGAGCATAGTGGGCAAAGTCTCAAAAGATAGGCCAGTGTCTAGGGATTTAAATAAAATCAGGGTCAAGGACAGGGTGCTGGGTGAGCATTTGGTCACTGAGCAGGAAAGATGAGGACAGGAAGAGGACAAAGGATGTTTGGAGAAGCCCATCTGACCGGGAGTGTGATGTCACCAAAGCAAAGAAAATGGGGATTGACAACAGGAACTGGCAGGCTGATAGGAGTTGGGTCATTCCACTGTCTGCACCCTTGTAGACTTGATCCCAAAACAATTGCAGCAGGAAATTTGAGGTTAAAATCTGTACACATGGGAGTAAAACTGGGATGGAAGGACAAGGACAAGATGAATGTTTTGATGTTACTTAGAGATGAATTATGTAAAGTAATTTCCCTATTTAGCCACCTCAGTAAAATTAAGACTTTTTGAGTGCTTTTTGTGTTTCCTATAATCCTACAGGGGAAATATAATTTTCTAAATGAAACACACACATTGCCATAAATATCTACATCCAAATTCCTTGTGACTAGAACTCTAGAAATTCTCCACCTTGGTTTTAGTATTATGTATTCTGCTCGCTTGTGCAGAGAACACACACACTAAGATCGGTCTTCAGCTCTCTGATTTTCCCGACTAATTGTTCAGCAATATTTGAGCTTTGCGTTCATCATTTTATATCTCTCACCATAAGAACGTCTTGAGGAATGTCTTGAAATTTGCATAATCCCCATCAAAATGCTTAGGTAAATAGAAAATAACCTGTTTGTGCTACAGGTATATATGAGACCATTTGTGGAAAACAAAGGATTGCAATGTGTTTGAATTTTCAAATGCAATTGTTTGTACATGTCGTGGGAAGGAAACAGCCCAATTACAGCATGTGAAAGTGAGGATAATTATATTTTGGTGCTGTCGTTTTTCTAGAAATAACACACAGGGCTTGTGGCCTCTCACTGCAATATGAACACTGTCATGAAGTAGGACCAGCAAACCTCTTCCTTGTGGCAGACTCGCACTTATCTCCTGTGCTCCGTCTTGGGGTGGATAAGAGTCTGAGGTGCAGACCCTTTGACTACATTTTTGTAGAAATAGAGAAAAGATTGTATCTCTTTACAACGTCTGTCAGCTCAAAAGAGCTATGAATCACACCAAAATGGCATTTTATATTTAGTAATTCATTTCCTGTTCAGATCAAGGTGACAAATCTTGTGCAAAATAGCTCCCCATGACTCATATCAGCTTTTGAAGATGTTGGTAACAAAGTTGGACAAATCGTTATCGACTGTGCTGTGAGGGTGCACACAGTGTATCTCAGCTATTAATAAGATATGCACTTCTCGTCTTTTTCAGAACATAATTGTTATTTCTTTCCCTGAGCGCACCTCTCACAACAAGAGAGAAGACGTGTTTCAGTCCTTATGAGCCTTGTCAAAAACAATGTTTCTAGATTTTACCATGCTGAGAAATATGAGGGCAGACTCTAGGTGTAAGACAAAAGTGTGACTTGCATACAAATGGACATAGCCAGTAGTACGGTGAAATAATTTTATTGCTAATAATTAATAATGCATTGATATTAAAATTTATATAATGAAAATTAGAGAAGCCCAGAGAGATGTAAATCATTTAGAAGGTCAAAAGTTACTTTTCTTATTTTCTGTATCTACAGTTTGGATCATGGGCCTTTAGCTCCACTAGCTCAAAGTGCCAAATCTAATGTCTGTATTTAATTAGTTAATTAATTTTTTTCCAAAATGGTATTTATTCAGAAAATATATTAGGGCCTGCAGATGAAGTTGAGCATGCTTCTAGACCTACACAGTGTCTGTGATATTAACAGTTCCATTGTGATTCCACATGGATCTAGCAAGGAAGAAGAGACTGGACAATTTCATCTGTGTGTATCCAACCTGATCTCAGAGAGGCACCCTCTGATTTTCAGAAAGCATTAGAATTAAAACACAGAATTGGATGTGAATGACCTGGACTTCAGTTTTACATCAAAAACCTTGGACATGGGCTCCTGTCTTGCCCACCGGGCCGAGGTGGCCTCAGAACACCATGCTGTGCCCTGGACAGTGGTGCTGCAGTCGGAGGGTCCCTGCCTGTGATTCTCAATGGAGAACGAAAGCAGAGATTTAGAATGAAAACCAGCTCCTGTCGGCCACTGATTCTCAAAGGATGGTGGCTGCTCTTTCCTATTTAGAATGTTCCAGTGAAAACATACATGAAGGAGTCTATGAAACCCTTTGCCCAAGAGGAGCCTCATCAAGCAGTAGCCACTGAGGAGGTAGCAGAGACCAGAGTGGCTTTCTTCACACTTTTTTTTTTTTT